>PVJL010018415.1:0-15964 GCA_004026885.1 Lyroderma lyra | reverse complement strand
GCACGCGCACACACACACACGCTCACACACATGCACACACGCGCACTCACACACACACATGCACGCACACACATGCGTACACACACACGCTCACACACATGCACACACGCGCACACACACACACGCACGCACACGCACGCACGCACACACGCGCGCGCACACTGGCAAAATGGCAGAAGTACTCCTTGGCCAGGAACTAAGTGTAAATGGTTAAACCCTCCAATCCAAAGGCAGAGACTGGCAGAATGGAGGGAAGAAAGAAACCCGAACTCTAACTCCATGCTGTCTATAAGAGACTCACTTTGGATCCAAAGACACAAGCAGATTGAAAGCAAAAAGATGGAGAAGATATTTCATGTTAATAGTAACAAAAAGAGAGCTGAGGTGGCTACACCACCATCAGCCAAAATTATACTCCAAGTGCAGAGCGGCACACAGACAAAGGAGGGCATTATATACTGAGAAAGGGTCAAGTCACCAAAAACATGTAGCAGTTATAAACATAGATGTACCACACATCAGAGCCCCAGGGGCGGGGGGACTGGGGGGACGGGGGGGACACTGGAGACCTGAAGCAGGAGACAGACTGTTGTGTCATAATGGCTGAGGACTTTCTACTCCACTCCCAGTAATGGACGGAGCAGCCGGCCTGAGACCAGGAAGGAAGCAGGATGTGAACAACACTGTAAATCACTTGGGTGTCACGGACGTGCAGGACACTCCACCCAATCACAGAAGAATACACAGGGTTTCAAGTGTTCATGGAAGCTCCTCAAGGATAAACCATATGTTTGGCCACAAAACAAGTCTTAACAAATTTTTAAAAATTGAAGTCATAAAAAGTATCTTTTCCAACCACAATAGAATTAAACTGGAAATCCACAACTGAAGTAAAACTGGAAAACTCAAAAGTATGAGGACATGAACACACTCTTTTAAAACCGATGGGTCAAAGAAGAAATCCCAAGAGGATTTTTACAATATCTTGAGACACCAGGAAACAAAAAGACAGCAGGTCAAAACTTACGGGATGCTGCGAAGTGGTGATAAGGAATTTCACAGCTATAAATGCTTCCTTTAAAAAACAGAAAGATCTCAAATAACCTAAATCTACAACTCACAGAACTACAGAAAGGAAAAACTAACCAAAATCTAACAGAATAGAGGGAAGAGTAAAAGTAATAAAAAAAAAATATGGACTAGAAAAGCAATAGTGACAAATCAACAAAACCCAAAGTTGGTTCTTTGAAGAGATCAACAAAATGGACACCTTTAGCCAGACTGCCTAAAAGAAAAGGAGAGGACTCAAGTTACTAAAATTAGAAATGAAAGTGGAGACACTACTACTGATTTTACAGAAAAAGCAAGGACTGTAAGAAAATACTATGAACAACTGTGTATCAACAACTTGGACAACCTCGATGAAATCGACAAATTCCTAGAAACACACCATCTACCCAAACAAAATCATGAAGAAACAAAATCTGAATAGATCGGTAACTAGAAAGGAAATTAAATGAATAGTCAAAAGCCTCCTAATGAAGAAAAGCCCAGGACTAAAATGGTTTCATTGAAGAATTCTGCCACGCATTTGAAGAAATATTTGCATCAACCTTTCCCCAAACTCTCCCAAAAGACTGAAAGATGGAACATTTCCTAACTCATTCTATGAAGCAAGCACTGCCCTGATACCAAAGCCAAAGACATTAAAAAGAAACTTCAGACCAATACCCATGAAGACTATTGATGCAAAAATCCTCAACAAAATACTAGCAAGCCAAATTCAGCAGCTTACACAGCTGACCCAATGAGACATACTCATGGAATGCAAGGATAGTTCAACATATGCAAAGCAATGAGCATAATACACCTTAGTAATAGAATGAAGGGGAGAAAACCACAGGATCATCTCAACTGATAAAGAAGCATTTGAAAAATTCAACACCCTTCCATGATGAAAGAACTCAATAAACTAGGAAGAGGTAGGTGTCTTGGTCTGTTCTGGATGCTACAACCAAATGCCATGAACTGGACAGCATATAAACCACAGAAATGTCTCGCTCGCAGTTCTGCAGGCCAGAAGGCCAAGATCAGGGCACCAGCACGGTCAGGTGACGCCTCCATTCCAGGTCATGACTTTGCACTGTCTCCTCACGTGGCAGAAGGAGCTAGACAGCTCTGTGGGGTCTCGGGCCTCTTTTATAAGACTCCTAATCCCATTCATGAGGGCTGAACCCTCACAATCTATAATAATCACCCCAAAGGCCCTGTTTCCACCTAGGAATTTGGGGGGTAGGGGGGACACAAACCTTTCTAAGTATTCTCTCATCAAAAAACAAAAGAGAACCACTGAATAAAACCCACGGAAACCCAAGTAAATGTCAAAGCAGGACACTGTGCAAATATTTACAAATGGAATAAAGTATGGACACATTTAAGAATGCCACTTGTAACAACGTAGGGCCATTCGCTGAAAAATTCTTGGCAAAATTCCTAGATTAAGTAATAGCATTACTAATAGCTCTTACAGGATAAAGTGCCCTTTTCAGGGACTTTCTAGAGAAAAAGAAACTGAAAATAAAATGGAGGAAACGTGTAAAGACCTTCGCACACGTAGTGTGGCTACGTGACCAGCGTGCGCATCACCTAGATGAGCAGAAATGCAGAGTCCTAGGCCCTGCCCGGACTTGCGGATCGAGAATCTGCATTTCACACACTCTCTAGGAGACACGGGTGCGTACTGAAGTTCACAAAGGACTGTTTTCAGACACTGTCAATATTTAACTCTGTCACTACTGAAATCTGCCGGCGCCCCTCCAGGAAAATAAGTGAGAGGCAGATCTCTCCCACCTCTTACCCGCTGAGCTCACCCACGCCACCCCTCCGCCTATCATCCCTTCCTCTGTGGACGTCACTAGCCCACACCCAAGGGCTGTGGGAAGAGACAGGAGGCGGTGGCTCCTCCAGCACTCGCTGAGTGAATGACCGAACCAGAGCCCTCCACAACACGCTTTCTCCAACTTCTGGGAGCTCACGGCCGCCGTTGGTGGCAAAGTCAAATGACCAGGTGAGCCACCAACACTGTCACCACACTCAGAAGCTGGGTCCCAGGTACAGTCAGGAAAGGAGAGAAGGTCTGTCCAGGTGACTGAAGGGTCCCATTCACACATTAGGAGTTTCATGGCCCCCTCGTATCAGATTGGAGCTGGGGCATCCTGAGCTGGGCGACCCTTCTAGATGCCTGCAGGCAACTCCCCGCAGACCAGGAGGGTTCCTGGAGAAGGCACCCCCAGACCCTCTGCCCAAGGACACAGACAAAGGAAGGGAAGCGAGAAGCAATCGAGCTCAGGACAGACGCCCTGGCCCCTAATCTGAGGCATCGCTCAGCGTTTTCCTGTCCCTTTAACCTCTCCCAGCTTTGGGGGGAACAAAGCCAAGACACACAGGAGGAAGGAAAGGGACATTCTTCCTGACTAAACTCCGTGGACAGGGTTCAGGTACCTGTCGGGTTGGGGATGGCCTGAGACTTCACGGGTCATTTCCCAGCAGGGAATCCTACGGACTGTGGGTAAATCGGGCACAAGACGCCACTTTTGTATGTGACGCGTGGCCGTGCCGAGTGCTGGGCATGCGTCTCGGTGTCCTGCGCTGCGTGATGCTGAGTGAGCCCTGGGGACCCAGCCAACTCCTTTTTTTGCGTCTGATGAAAAAGACAGAAACAAGAAGGCGCACACAAAGGCCTCTTTTCACACGTGTTCCTAGACCCACAGGGTGCCAGGGCTCAGACCACCCTTGTGCCACCCCCTCGTCTCGCCCTGGACCTTACCGTTAGTCCCTGTGGGTTTCCTAGGACAGTCCCACTCAGTCCACACCCCCAGGGGCTGCCTAGCTTCAGTGGCATCACGACAGCTGAGCGGCAATACAATGAAACCGTGCCCCAGCAAACGGGTGCCTGTCCCCCAAATCCTAAGTGCACGTTCTCCTGTGGGTTGTTACCGCTCTTACGTATGGGAGCGCCAGCGGGGAGGGACATGCCATGAAGCCCCTCTCCCCCGCCCCCTCCCCATACAGAGCATGTGAGTCCCTGGCTTCACACAAGGACCAGATTGTCCCAGGGCCACTTTGGGGGTGACTGGCTGAGGCCGGGCATCACCCCTCCAAAATCCCTGTGGGTGCACCCACCTTCCCACCAGCGGTGAAGAGTGGGCAGGCGCCCACCCCTCCACCAGCCCGCAGGGAATGAGCTCAGACAGCAGGCACCGCCACCTTGATCCACACCCTGGCAGGGACTCGGGACAGTTGACGTGTGAAACAGGCAATCTGACTGTTTTCTGAAGAGCAAGAAAGTACCACCTGTGTTTGGAGCAGTGAGCCAGACGCCATTGGCAGTGAGGTCTCGTCACATCTTGTCACTGGGCCGTACTCACCTGATAGGGATCCTCCACGGTGGCGAGCATCTTCGGAGAAAGAGGCCACGTGACAAGATGTGCTCATCCCAGGCGTTTCTACCGACTATGTGCGTCATCAAGGCTGAAGAGCAGCCCGGCCCGGCGCTCGTTAGGGGCAGGGAAAAAGCTCCATTTTCCCCAAGTCCCTACTGTGCATTTCCCCAGCTGCTCCCCCCCACTGCCCGCCACTTGGCTAAGAGACAGCGGCGGGTTTATCTGGGTGCAGTTATTACTTGTTACATATTAAACAATTAAGATTAGAAATGGTTACATAACACCTTCTGACACCTGACATTCACAAAGGCTACGGGATCCTGGGCTCCGGCGGGCAGCCCGGACCCGGCTGGCGAGCAGCGCTTCGGAGAACGCGCAGCCATCCGGGGGCCCCGGAGAACGCGCGGCCGCCGCAGACCCCGGGGAACGCGCGGCAGCTCACGGCCACCCGCAGCCCCTCGGAGAACGCGCAGCCATCCGGGGCCCCCAGAGAACGCGCGGCCGCCTCGGACCCCGGGGAACGCGCAGCCATCCGGGGCCCCCAGAGAACGCGCAGCCGCCTCGGACCCCTGCGGAACGCGCAGCCATCCGGGGCCCCCAGGGAACGCGCGGCAGCTCGCGGCCGCCCGCAGCCCCTTGGAGCATGCGCGGCAGCTCGCGGCCGCTGGACCCCAAAGGCTGCGGCGAGAGCTGCGCGCTGTTGACCGCGGGGGCTGGCCCTTCCGGGCCGGGGTGCAAAACGCAGGACAAGAGAGCCACACCGCGGACGGGACGGCTAGTGCACCCGCGGCGGCGCCCGGCAGCGGCCGCGCCAGACTTGCCGCACGGTGTCGCTGCGCGCCTGCGGTTGGGGCACCAGCGGCGCGGCGCGGCGCGCAGTGCGCAGAATCGAAGAACGAACGCGCCATTGGCTCTCGCCGCTCCGCCGGTTCCCACGGCGCTCCGCCAGTTCCCACGGCGCTCCGCCGGTTCCCACGCTCCGCGCGCACCAGGGAGCTTGGCGCGCGGCGTCCGATTCCAGGGTTCTCAGCGCCCCCAGGCAAGGTCTGGTGTGCCCCAACGCGGAGAGGCAGGGGAACCATCCCGACAAGGTTGGGAGATGGCTTTGTCTCCTAAATACGCCCCGGGGACCCAGCCCCATCACAGGCGTGCAGAGGACGCCAAGGCGGAGCCCCACCCCCCTGCCCTCGGACCACACCCCTCAGCTTCAAGGGGACGGCCCTTCTGAGGAAGGGGAGGAGGCGAGCAGGGCCAGGTCCATGTGCACCCCAGGAATCCCAGAACCAAACCCAGTGTGATGTGGTCATGCCCCAGGCCCCAGGAGGGACCGTCAACTGTATGATTCCCGATCCCTGGTTTTCATGGCAACCCAAGACCCCCTGTTCCCTCCTTTGCTCCCAGGCCTCCTCCATGGGCCACCTCCACCCTGGTGGACAAGGACACACACACCCTGGCCACTTTCCAGACCCCAAAGTTCTCCTTACCCACCCATGAAACCATGCAGAGTACTGCTCTGGGGGGAAAATCTCAGGCCCCCCACTGTCTCACATGTGCCCAGGCTCTCCCATGCTCTCAACCTGCCTGGGAGGGACCCTGTGACCCCAAGACCAGCCAGTTCTGGTTGTCTGGAATCACTAGTGTCTAATACCCCTCACCAAAATGTCAGAACAGGAATAGCAAGGAAGACAAGACACTGTTTCTTGAAGCCACAGGCATAAAGCTACTGAATGCCACAGAGAAAGCAGGGCTCCACTGGAAATGAGTTAGCAAAAAAAATATTGGAGACTACGGAGTAACTTCCATACTAGTCACGCACGCACACGCACGCACACACACGCACACACGCATGCACGTACGCATACACAGGCGCACACACACGCACAGGCATGCACACACATGCGCACACACACACGCACACACACACGCACATATGCACACACGCACGCACACGCACGCATGCACACATGCACAAGGAGACAGCTGCTAAGCAAGGTGACGCTCCTCTCTGTCGGGGAACGTGGTGGGAAGAGCTGAAAGGTAGCGATGGCAGTGAGAAGGGTAACAGTCTACAGTGGACAACAAATTCTGGAACTCACACACTTCCTTACATTCAGAGGCTAAAGGGACTGGGGTGCCATATTCAGAGACACAGAGGAGGTGCCAGAGTGCACTCTGAGGAGCAGTGGCCAGCCCAGCCCAGGACCTCCAATGCGTCAGACGGGGCGGGGTGAAGAAATGGCAGAAATTCACCCCGAGAAGGGACTCCAGGTGACCAGGCTCGTGTTCTTTTAATATTTAAAGTAAATCAAATGAGAGCGGACTTGAGGGCAGCCACCAGTGGAGTGTGCACCCCAAAACAGAGGGCAACAAGCCGTTCTCAGTCGAGGCAGGTCGTGCTTGGCGCGGCCTGCTCCCAGAGGTCTCGAAGAGGCTGTGGGGGCAGGGGTGGGGGGTGAGGCACAGAATCCAGCCCTGAGACTCAGGGAGAAATCAAAGTGCAGATGGGCAGACTGGCCCCAGATCCCACAGCAAGTGACCTGCAGGCCCCAGCTCTATTTCCGGACGCCAGCAACCTCCAGGGTGAGGGAGCAGGTCCACAGGCCTGAAGGGCCCCCTGAGTGACACGCCCCTAGAGAAACCCCAGGGCTCCCAGCTCGGAGAGGCTGGTCCCGGATGTGGGAGGGCGTGAGGAAAAGCAGGAGGGGACAATGACAGGCGAGGACTCTAGCCCAACCGGCCCTGGGCCTCGTGCCCGCCCTCCCTCCCCTCCCCCCTGCTTCCCCAGGCTTGCACCCGCGAAGAAAACACGCAGGTATGTCTGTGCTGGCCGTGGACTCTTTGCTGTGGGGTAAGCCAGGCCCAAACACACAGAAAAGTTTTAAATAAATAAATAATGTAAAACCAGAGAGAAGAAACTGCAGGAAAAAGTAAAACAAAACACACAAAAACTAGTATGTCCAAGATTAAGGAAAAAACTGTATCTATGAAACAAGGAGATTATGTCATTAAAATAATAATCGTGTTGGGTGATGATGCTGGGTCAGTGTAGGTTCACTGACGATAGCACGTGTCCCACTCTGATGGGGGGGTGATCACGGGGGAGGGGGCTGTGGGGGGCACACAAGGGTGTCCAGGAAATCTCTGTATTTTCCACTTAGTGTTTTGCAGTTGATCTAAAACTGCTCTAAAAAAAAAAAAGCCTATTGAAAAAAGAATAATCAAAAAAGAAATAAAGAGGTCCTTAGAAATTAAAAGTGAAAATAGAAATGCAAAATCCACTGCAAAAGTTAGTCAAGTTGATATGCTCCACAACTTAGAATGACACACTAGACACAAAATAGGAGATAGAAGATTGAGAGCCAGTGCAGGCTGCTAACCACCAAACAAAAGCCCTTCTCAAGAGAGAAAAGGGGAAAGGGGGAAGAAAAGAAAGAATGAATTCAAACACACGTCCCAGGCCCGAAGGGTCTGAGTTGCAGTCCGAAGGGGCCCTGGTCACACCCTCAGGAAAGGTGCAAACCCCCAGCAAGGCTCACGTCTGAGGGACGTGCAAACAGAGACACGAAGAGAACACCCCACAAGCTTTCACACACGAGGAAGAGCAAGAGGAAAAGCCAGCAGACGACAGCGACGCAAACACGGGGACGTGTTCGTGCAAAGCGTGCACAAGGCCTGTAGCTGTCCCCCCAGCCCCACTCTGAAGGACAAGGACGGCCTTCAGATCCGTGAGGGCAGGCGACGCCCCAGCGGGTGGCCTCTTCTCGGGGTGTGTGAGCTGGGAGCACAGAGTGTGGACATTTGCAGACATGCAAGGTCTCAAAGAGTCTGCGCACGCCTCTCCCTGGGAAGTTGTTCCGGAATGCCCGCCTGCGAATTTTGGAAAGAGGGGTCGTGGGACCCAAGAGAAAGGCAAAGGGTGTCGTCCCCAGGACCCTGGAGGCGGAAGCCCCCAGGAGGGCGGCAGCACACGGAGCCCCCTCCGAGGCCCAGCAGAGATGGCCTCCTAGAGATAACGCTGACCCGGCACCAGGGGTGTGTGAAGGGACACTTGCACAACTGTCTCGGTGTGGGGCAGGGGCAGTGGCAGGTTCAGAGAGGGCTGAGCAGATGCGAAAACAGCTCCAGGAGGAAACAGTGTCCTGCGAGGCAGAGACCGTTATCGCAGGCAGCGGCAGGGCTTGCCGGGAACAGCATTTGGGGGCTCTCACAGGGGCGTCGGCGCTGCCTGCCGCTCCAGCCCACCTCACAGAGGCGAGGAAGGGGCGTGAGGGGGGCCCAAGTCCTCACCTTCCATGCGGGACATGGGGCGGGGCGTGGGGTGCAGCGTGTCCCGCAGACATCTGCTTGGAAATAGCGGTAACGACGGGAAAATGCCAACCGCAGAGCGCGGTGACTTCTGGGGAGTGGACTCTCCATGGACAGGCGAGGGCTGTCCGCAAAGTCTCCAGCCACGTGCAGGACAAGCAGAGGCATTTACGGCTGGGTGTTTTCCGTACAGCCCTCGTGTGTCGCTGTGATTAGAAACATCAAACCAAACTGAGAAACAGCTGGGAACTTGGGGGTTCGAGTGCCAAGGGCCCCTTCGACTGGACAGAACTTGTGTGTGCGGCCAGGCTGGCAGGGGACAGCCCCACTGGGGAAGGGGGGGCTCCCCGGCTCTGCAGGCCCGGGAGGGGAGAAGGGCCAGGCCTGCGGTGAAGGGGTGACCCAGCGAGGGAGGCCCACCCCGCCCTCCCCCTGCCCTGCCAGGCGCCACGGCACCACGACGGGGGGAGCGGGCTGAGGCCTCGGGGTCTCATTTCTCTACAAACATAGTGGAGGGGCTTCCCTGAGGTCCACACGGCTCGGAAGAGGGAAGGGTGTTCTGGAAAAAGCCACCTGCGGGCTCTCGGGCCACACACGCGCAGCCCATGCGGCCACGCAGACACTTGGAGGGCCCTGGACCGCACCCAGCGCCCCCTCCCAGCCGCTGGGAGTGGCGTCCTGAGCAGGCGCCCCGCAGCCAGAGGCGGCTTCCTACGTGCACGAGGCTACGGCGCCGAGTTCTGGACCTCCACGGTACTCGGTTCATGACAGCTTTTGGTCACTGCGGGTTTCCTGGAGCAGAGAACCCTAAAATTATTACCACCATGAGATACGTGGCATGATGAAAGGCTCATGTGAAAGCGAGTTCTCAAGTAAAAGGTTGGGCGGAACCGCTGCCCAGACGCTCTCGGGGATGCGAGTGAGAACGACAAACAGGTGAACCAGAGGCCCAGGGTCTCCGAGCTCCCAGAGTGTCGTGACTGGGACCCAGGCAGCTAGTGGCCCTGGCGGTCCTCCTCGTGGGCTCCCCGGGGGCCGGCTGGGAGAGATGGCACAGAGGGGGCCGCAGGCGCCCTCCCGGTGCTCCCTCAGAGGCCGCCGTGGTGCCCGCAGTGTCAGAACCGCTCGTCCCACCTCCGAGATGATTTTGGATGACCCTGGGAGGTGGCTTTCTTTCTTGCCATCTCACAGGAGAGTCACACCCCTTTGCCCTTCCATGATTAACGCAGGGCCGGCGGCCTCTCCAGGGGCTGGCAGGTTGAGGCTTCGCCTGTTTGCACCTCCTCCTGGTGACCTGGCCCCGTGATCTCCAGCCGCACAAAAGGCCCCTTTCACAGAGATAGTTCAGAAGCCCCTCGAAGCCGGGGTGGGCAGTCAGATCCGAGCTGTCCCTCTCGAGGATAAAGGTGAGGGACAGACAGCGCCCCAGAAGTGTGTGGCAAAAATACTAACACAAACCGAATGCCAGCCGGTGCTGGAATGGGTGAGATCGGTTACGAACCCATTAGCCCAGACCTTGTAGAAGGTTCCCAGGTCCCCACAGCACCTGTTTGACGAGCCTCACCTACCCAGGAGCTCGGCCGTCTTAATTTCTTTCATAATCTCCCGTGCCCTCACAGTTAAGAATCAAGTACGACACAGTAAAAAAAAAAAAAAAGAAAAGAAAACAAAATCTCCAGCAGCAGAAAAGGTTTTATTTCATTTTTTTTTTCTCCTCACGAGCCCGTGCACGCCCACTTGGGTTTCACAGACTGAGAGACACAGGGTGGGGTTTGTGCCACAAGCTGCCAGCGCACAGGCTGCCTCCCCACGACGCAGGACTGTCCCCACGGCCAGCTCACGGGGCTCCAGCCTGCCCCAGCCATGCACCCAGGTGCACAGGCCGCTGTGCAGGCACGTCCTCCGTGTGGCTGAGGGTCGCACAGAATTCGGATGAAGTGGGTCCGTGCCACTGCGCCCCTCTAAGGCGTGAGGTCTTGGTGGATCTGCCCGCCCAGCTTTTCCGCAGCCCCAACACCACAGATGTCCCGCTCCAGCAGGAGTTTGGTTTCTACCCACCGTGAAGCCTCGAAGCAGCTTCGTCATCGACATCAAAAATTCTGGGCTCGCGCTTAGATTCTGACTTCATTCTTCCGTCCCACGCGGATGGTCACGGCCACAGCCGGTGCTGCCCTGGGTTCTGATCCTGGCGGCCACCCCGCCCTCGGCCCCAGACAAGCAGCTGCCCTGAGCCTGCCCGGCTACAGGTTCCTGGTCCCCACACAAAGGCATTTTCTCCCCGCCCAACGCTGCCCCCCAAATGGCCCAGACCGCAGGCGACACACCATCGACACCTTCAGGGCAGGCTCGGCCCCCCTGCAGCCGGGGGCAGCTCTGAATGCGGCCCAACCCCCACGCGTAAACCCTCTTAAAACACTGAGATTTTTCTGCGATTTTTTTTTTTTTTTAGCTCATCCGCTGTGGTTAGTGTGAGTGCCTCTTACATGTGGCCCGAGGCGATTCTTCTTCCCATGTGGCCCAGGGGGGTCGAAAACCCGGGCACCCCTGTTTTAGGGTTACGCAGCTTCCACGAGAACGCTGTTTTAATCACGGTAAACATGACTACCGCAGCAAACTCATGACTTGATGGATAGCCACGCTTCCTCCCCCGAAAGGGTACACATTTAAGTACAGCCGATGAGTGCACAAAAGAACGTGTGGCCAACGGCCTCGGGCGGCAGTGACGGCCCAGCTCTAGAAGGCCGGGGGGAGGCCGGGGAGGGGACAGGCCTGCTGTGTGTCCCGGTGTGCGGCTGGCGGGGCCCGTGGTCTGGGCCGTCCTCCTTTCACAGGCAGATGGACATGTGCGAAAGCATAAAACACACAGGACTAAACAATATGTACGTGCATAAATGTGTGTGTAACCTGCACAGCTCTGCCATGTGCTGGCCGTGGCACCCAGGGCGTGCCCATCTGACCTGCTGAGCCTTGGGTTCCATACCTGTGAGATGGGGGTGGCGGGGTGTGGAGGGCGGAAGGCAGCACGGCTCGGAGCACGGCTCGCAAACTGGGAAACGCTTCAGGAGGATCCGCCGCTCCAGGTCTCAGTTACACAGGCCCGCTGGCTGGGTGTACAAGCCCGCCTGTCCTCAAGTCCCCTCCCTGTAATCTGGAGATGGGCCTGCGTGGGCCTCCTCTTTCAAGTACTCCCAATAAAACTCACAGGTTACGTGCAGTAATCCTAGAGTTCTGCTTTTAAGTGAAAAACCCAGTCACCAACATTGTTCCTGGAAATACATTTATTTGGTTCCAGGGCTTTGACTTTTAATAAATCCTCCCCTAAAAAGACACTTCCCCCCGCCCCCCACCCCCCACGCCCCACCGCTAAGGCAGAATTTCTTTTGCTGCAGAAACCTAGAGTCCACCTACTTTTCCTTCTAGAAAGGAAGGGGGGGCTCTAGGTCCACCGCTGTGTGAAAGGGACCGCTTTGTGCTGGGGGCCCTGGCCACCGCCTGTTGCTGGCTCACATGTGTTCCCAGTAAAACCCAGCGCAGCGCGAAGGAGGGCACCCTGGCCGAAGCCGGGGGCTCCAGGCGGCCAAGTCAGCATTTTTGGAAACAAAGTGTTCTGGGCCCGGCCCTGTACACAGCGGCACCCAGAAAGTTGTGCAATTACGCGCGCTCACTCCCCAGCGCTGCTTGTTTTGGTCTTTTCTCTGCTCCTCTTGAATGGAACTGGGTACACGGGCAAGAAAGCCCTCTTTGCAGCGCGTGGGCCGGATCCAGGACTGGTCACGGTCACCTGTGGCTTCCCCACTGTACCCAGCGTGTCCGTCCAAGCCAACGACAAAAAGTTGGCATTTCTTCGGATTCCCAAGGGGGGAGGAACCCAAGCAGAAGTAGAGAGCACCCTAATTTCCCGAGCACACACGCTGCAGGGCCCTCGCCGCCCGGGTTTCGGAGCGGCAAGCAGCGGAGGCAGAGAGTTGCATCAGAAATTTCCTTCTGCAAACGCTATAGCTCTTATCACATGTCCACGGCTGGCGGGCGGCTAATCCGCGAGCCCTCAACTTGGGGTTAGGCCCCAGCGACGGGTAACGGGGTCACTAACGGAACTGGGAGGAAAGGGAAAAAAAAAAAAAACCCACATCCCGAGGCCGGGCCGCGCTGGGCTGGGGAGTGTCCGGCCGGGCGTGGGCGCACGGGGGGCTGCAGGGGACCCTGCGGGCGGCCCCGACCCCGGGCGGGCGCACCCCCCTCCAGCCGGGGCCCCGGCCCGCGAGCTCCCGGCGTCGGACGGGATGGCTCGCGGAGACTCCGCGCGGGCTCCGCAGCCCCCCGGGGTCGGGCACCGGCGCAGAGCCCGGCCCGCCGCGCCGCGCCCACAGCCCCCCGGCCCGGAGGCGACGCCCTTCCGCCCGCCGCGCCCCCGCGGCGCCCGGCGTCCCCGGCCCGGCGGCCAGCGCGCAGACAATGACGGCGCGGGGACCGCCCGCCCGCCGGGCCCGGCCGCGCCGACCACAAAGTAACTTGCGGCCGCGCTCCCCGCCCAACTCCGTACCTGCGCGGCGCCGCTCCTGGGGACCCTCGGCGCGGCCGGGGCAGACGCGAGCCCAGCGGGCGGGCGCGGCGCGCGGGGCGTCCCTGGCCCGCCGAGGGGCTGCGCGCAAACTTTGGCTTCGCGCGGGTCTCCGCGGCCTCCGAGCGCTGAGCCGCCGCCGGCGCGCCTCTCGGCCCTTGCAGCCGCCTCCTGGCCTCCCCACCCCCTCGAGGGGCTTTAAACGCGCCGGCCCCGCCCGCCTCCGCCGCCTCCGCCTCCTCCCCCGGCAGCTTTTCCTGCTCCTCCTCCCGCCGCCGCAGCCGGGACCGCTCGGCGGCCGCCAGCGCGGGCGGAGCCGCGGCCTAGGCGCAGGGCGTGGCGCGGGCGCGCGGGCTCGGGGGCCGGACCCTCGGGGCCAGCCGCCGGGCTTGGGCGCCCGGGCCTCCCCCGCGCCCCGGCCTGCCTCCCCAGACGCGGCACCCCGACAGCCCAGCCGCGGGCGCCCGCCGGGGGCACATCGGACCTATCCCGAAAGGCAATTTGTAAGCGCATTCTTTGAAACTCCGAAGTCTGAAGCGTGTGGTCCAAAGCCTGCATCCCGGACTCGGGGCGCGGGGGACGGAGGAGGCGGAGGAGCCGCGACGGCCAGGGGGCACCCCCGCGGGCCCGGCCGGGAAGGGGCAGCCTGGGCTTGCCGCGCCCGCTCACAGCCAGCCCGGTCTGGGCTTCCTCTGTCGGGTCCTCAGTTTCCCCATCTGCATGTGAGCCCCGAGGGAAGGTGAGGGAGGCCCTGCAGGGGTCCTCAGTACCACCGAGCCTCTGTGTCCTTCTCTTTGAAATGGGCTGATAAGCCCTCCTGACAGGGATACCCTAGGGATTAAATGAGGCCATACCATAGAATGGCACGAATTAACGGACACCATCGTCATGACTACCATCATTCATGTCTCTAAGACTCAAAATTACAATGCAAAAAAAAAAAAAAAAAAAAAAAGAAAAATGTAAAAAAATTACGTCTTTTTCTGGATCTGTGTTATAAAAACAGCTGCAACAGTAACTTCACTGAGCATGCATTTGTGCCCAACGTTCACCGATCTCTCCCGACCCCCACCCTGGCCCTCCGAGGGTGTCACTCGGAGGTGTCCACTGTGCAGACCGGAAACCCGATCTCAAGGTTAAATAACTGGCCCAAGGTCAAGTAGCTGGTAACTGCAGGATAAGGATCGAGCCAAAGACCCTTGCAGGCACCTTTTATAGCTCCTGCTTTTCACACCTTTGGATGGATCTTTCAGGAAAGGTCGCCCTTTGCCGTTACTAAAATAGGTCTCCTGAAAATGTCTCCCCCTTGGTCTGCATCCAGAAAACCGACCGATGACAATCTAGAGAGAACGACGTGAAGGATCTTTGGAACCCAGAGGACTCCTGCTGCAGACAAAGGACTCGGGAAAATGGAAGAAGAGAACACTTTCTGGCGGCCAACCTCTCCCAAGCCCCAGCTTGCCCCTAGGGCTGTGGCGAAGGCCCCGTCTGCCTGCGGCGACCACCACGCCGACCTGGTTTGTCGTCTGAAGAGCACCTGTGTACATGGACGTCGCTTTATTCCGAGTCATTTGTTGGCAGGTCGCATACACTCCAGCCCGTCACCCTCGATAGCTTTCCTAACAGTAGGGGTGCCATCTTGCAGAACCTCAGGGCGGTGAGCAAATTCATAAATGTACATCAGAAACGTGTGTGTATCTGGTCTAGGGCCACGTTCCCGTGTCGCCGGCCGATCCCGTGTTGTCCGTTACACACCGCCTCCCCACGTCACTAGGGGTCAGGTCTCACACGTAGCTGCCTCGAAGCTCGTGGGGCTTCAAACGTTACTCTTCACTGAGAAGGCATCAAGCTGAGAGGTGTCCTCTGGGGTTTCTCTGCTGACACGAGTCCCCAGAATTCCCGGGCCGGGCGCTCAGCCCCCACACTTCCTGGCTCTCCGCAGACATCCGTGCCTCTCCTTTCTGGGCAAGGCCCATCGGACCACTTTAGGGCCTGAGCTTGTGAGATTGTCATGCTTCTCGTGGCTGCAGAAGCTGCACAGCTGTCCTCTGGGCTGTAATCCTGGCCACGTCAGTCAGGGCTGGGGTTACCCTGACGGCCCCGCCGAGCAGGGGTGAGGCAGTGGGGCCCTATTGTCAAGGGCTTCACCAGGGGCACCGCGCTGGCTGCAGTTAGGTATCAGGACCAGAAAGGCATTTGGGACACTAGGGGACACAGTTATCCCAACGTGTGAGAAGGCCTGTTCAGCTCAAAGGACAGAACCCTTTCACATGTAGTGTCATCGGTATCTGCCTCCTTGGTTGGCCGTAAGCACATGACAAGGGTACCTGCATGCTAGTCACTGGTGTCATCCCACCTGTGGGAGGGGCTGGCGCTGAGCAGGCACCTGGGAAGTAGGATCATGCAAATGAATGTACCAGGAGAGCACACGGCCAAGGTGCCATGGGCCCCCAGCGCCGACTCACACGTCACCAGCAGCCCTGGCAAAGGAGAAGAGCACGAGGCAACGGCCCAGCGACGTGCTCTGGCTGGAAGTGGCCCTTGCTTCTGCTCACACGGGCACAGGCTGGTCACATGCCACACACACACTCTCACACACACACACACACACACACTCACACACACACACTCACACACACACACACACACACACACACAC
>PVJL010018414.1:0-17860 GCA_004026885.1 Lyroderma lyra | reverse complement strand
GAAAACTTTCCAAACCTATGGAAAGATCTGGAACCCAAAGTTCAAGAAGAAAACAGGTCCCCTAGATACATGGACCCTAACAGATCTTCTCCAAGACACATGGTACTAAAGATGTCCAAAACTAAAGACAAAGAGACAATTCTCAAGGCAGCCAAGAAAAAAAGAACTATAACCTTTAGAGGAAAACCCATCAAGCTGGCATCAGATTTCTCAGGAGAAACTCTGCAAGCCAGGAGGGAGTGGAATCCAATATTTGAAACTTTAAAAGAGAGGAACTTACAGCCAGGAATAAATTATCCAGCAAAATTATCTTTCACATATGAAGATGGAATAAAGACCTTCTCAGATACACAGAAGCTGAGGGAATTTGCCGGCACAAGGCCAGCATTCCAAGAAATACTGGAGGAGGCTCTTTGATCTGAAACAAAACATCAGGAAAAATGGAATAAAGTTGGGGCAACAAGAAAGAAACAAAAATAAAAAAAAAAACAAAAAAAGAAATAAGTAATGGCCACAGGAAATCCTCATATATTGATCATCACTCTAAATGTTAATGGACTGAACTCACCAATAAAAAGACACACTGTTGCAGACTGGATTAAAAAACAGAGCCCATCCATATGCTGTGTCCAAGAAACACACCTCAGCCATAAGGACAAATACAGACTCAGAGTGAAAGAATGGGAAACAATACTTCAAGCAAATGGTAACCAGAGAAAAGCAGGAGTTCCCATACTGATATCTAATGAAATAAACTTCAGGTTAAAAAAGATAGTAAAAGACAAAGATGGACATTACATGATGATAAAAGGCACAATACAACAACAAGAAGACTTGACACTAATTAATATATATGCTCCCAACCAGGATGCACCAAAATATACAAAGAAACTACTAACAGATGTGAAAGGAGAAACTGATGAACACACAATCATTGTGGGAGACTTAAACACCCCACTAACAGCCATGGACAGATCATCCAAACAAAATAAATAAGGAAACAACAGCTCTAAATGACACATTACAGCAATTGGATATAATTGACGTTTACAGGACACTTCATCCAGCAAAAAGAGAATATTCCTTGTTTTCTAGTGCATATGGAACATTCTCAAGGATAGACCATATGCTGGGACACAAAAGTAGCCTCAGCAAATTCAAGAAGATCGAAATCATACCAAGTGTATTCTCAGACCACAAGACTTTGAATATGGAGATGAACTGTAGAAGGAAAGCAGAAAGAAAAACATATACATGGAGATTAAACAACAGCTTATTAAAGAAGGACTGGATAAAAGAACAAATAAAAGGTGAGATTAAAAAATATATAGAAACTAATGACAATGAAAATACAATGTATCAGAATTATTGGGACACAGAGAAAATGGTAGTAAGAGGGAAATTTATATCACTACAGGGCTATCTTAAGAAACAAGAAAAATCACAAGTAAACATCTTAACATGTCATCTTAAAGAACTAGAAAAAGAAGAGCAGACAAAACCCAAAGTCAGCAGAAGGAAAGAAATAATAAAAATTAAAGCAGAGCTAAACCAATTAGAGAACAGAAGAACAATAGAAAAAATTAATATTATGAAGAGCTGGTTCTTTGAGAAAGTCAAGAAAATTGACAAAACCCTGGCTAGACTAATCAAAGGATGAAAGGAAAGGACACAAACATCTAAAATTAGAAATGAAAGGGGAGAAATTACCACTGATACCACAGAAATACAAAGGATTATAAGAAAATATTATGAAGAACTTTATAAATTTAACAACCTAGAAGAAATGGACAAGTTTCTAGAAACTTATAGCCTACCCATACTGAACCAAGAAGAACTGGATAATCTAAATAGACTAAATGATAGTGAAGAGATTAAAATGACTATCCATAATCTCCCTAAAGGCAAAAGCTCTGGACCAGATGGTTTCACCAAAGAGTTTTACCAAGCATTCAAAGAAGAATTAACACCTATCCTCCTCAGACTCTTCCAAAAAATTGAAGAGGAAGCAATACTTCCTAACTCGTTCTATGAGGCCAACATTACTCTAATACCAAAGCCAGGCAAAGACAACACAAAGAAAGAAAACTATAGACCAATATCTCTGATGAACACAGATGCAAAAATCCTGAACAAAATATTAGCAAACAGAATACAACAATGCATCAAAAAGATCATACATCAAGATCAAGTGGGATTCATCCCAGGAGCTCAAGGATGGTTCAACATATGAAAATCAATCAATGTGATACATCACATAAACAAAATCAAAGATAAAGACCATATGGTCATTTCAATTGATGCAAAAAAAGCTTTTGACAGGATACAGCATCCATTTATGTTCAAAACACTAAATAAAATAGGTATAGAAGGAAAGTATCTCAACATAACAAAGGCCATATATGACAAGTCCTCGGCTAACATCATACTGAATGGGGAGAAGCTGAAGTCTATTCCCCTAAAATCAGGAACAAGACAGGGATGGCCCCTGTCACCACTGTTATTTAATATAGTACTGGAAGTTTGAGCCACAGCAATCAGGCAAGAGAAAGGAATGAAAGGTATCCAAATTGGGAAAGAAGAGATCAAATTGTCACTATTTGCAGATGACATGATCCTTTATATAAAAAATTCCAAAGATTCCACCAGGAAACTATTAGAAACAATTAACGAATATAGTAAAGCCGCAGGATACAAAATCAATGTAAAAAAATCAACAGCATTCCTATATACAAACAACGAATCCACAGCAAAAGAAATGAGGGAGTCAATTCCTTTTGCTATCACAACAAAAAGAATGAAATACCTGGGAATTAACTTAATGAAGAACGTGACAGACTTATACACAGAAAACTATAAGACACTTTTGAAAGAAATTGGAACAGACTTTAAGAGGTGGAAAAATATCCCCTGTTCATGGATAGGAAGACTCAACATTGTCAAAATGGCCATTCTGCCCAAAGCAATCTACAGATTTAATGCAATACCCATCAAAATCCCACAATCATACTTTCGTGAAATAGATAAAAGGATTAGTAAATTTATATGGAACCATAAAAGACCTCGAATTGCCAAAGCAATACTACATAAAAAGAATAAGGCTGGTGATATTACACTCCCTGACTTCTATTTATATTACAAAGCATCAATAGTCTAAACAGCTTGTACTGGCAGAAGAACAGAAATATAGACCAATGGAACAGAACTGAAAACCCAGAAAGAAACCCACAAATATATGGACAAATAATTTTTGATAAAGGAGCAAAAAACATACAATGGGGAAAAGACAGCCTCTTTAGTAGGTGGTGCTGGGAAAACTGGAAAAACATGCAAAAGAATGAACTTGAGCTGTGAACTTTCTCCATATACAAAAATTAACTCAAAATGTATTAAAGACCTTCATATTAGACCTGCAACAATGAACTGTATAGAAGAAAACATTGGTACTAAACTTATAGACCTAGGACTCAAGGAGGACTTCATGAACCTGACCTCAAAGGCAAGGGAAGTAAAAGCACAAATAAATGAATGGGACGATATCAAACTAAAAAGCTTCTGCACAGCAAAAGAAACTGTCAACAAGGCAAAGAGACAGCCAACTGAATGGGAGAAAATATTTGCAAATAACGCATCAGATAAGGGTCTCTATATCTAAAATATATAAAGAACTAATAAGACTTAACAATAAAAAACCAAACAACCCAATTAAAAAGTGGGCAGAATAACTAAACAGAAACTTCTCCCACAAAGAAATACAAATGGCCAGCAGAATACGAAAAAATGCTCATCCTCATTAGCTATCAGGGAAATGCAAATCAAAACCACAATGAGATACCACCTCACACCTGTGAGAATGGCTCTTATCAACAAGACAAGGAATAACAAGTGCTGGAGAGGATTGGAGATAAAGGAACTGTGGTACACTGCTGGTGGGAGTGCAAACTGGTACAACCACTGTGGAAGGCAGTGTGGGGGTTCCTCAGAAAGTTGGGAATGGAGATACCATTTGACCCAGCAATCCCCCTTCTGGGGATCTACCCAAAAGACTTGAAAACCTTTGTTTGCAAAGACTTATGTACCCCAATGTTCATTGCAGCGCTGTTCACAGTGGCCAATACATGGAAACCACCAAAGTGCCCGGTGACATATGACTGGATAAAGAAGCTGTGGTACATACACACAATGGAATACTACTCAGCTATAAGAAAAGATGAAATATTGCCATTTGCAACTAAATGGATGGACCTGGAGACCATCATGCTTAGTGAAATAAGTCAGACAGAAAAAACAAGGAACTGTATGACTTCACTCATATGTGGAATATAAAACTGAAAAGAACAAAGAGAAAAGAAATGCACAAACAAACAAACAAACAACCCATGGACACAATCAATAGATCAATGTTTATTTGGGAACAAGTGGGTTAGGGAGGGGAGAAATGGGAGGGGGTGGGAGAGGAGGGAGGGAAAACTAAATGTAAGGTGATGGAAAGAAAACTCACACTGGGTGGTGAACTTATACAACAAGCTGACAATGCACTGTAGAATTGTATGCCTGAAACCTATGTAATCCTTGCTAACATATGTCACCCCAGTAAGTCTAATAATAAAAATGAATTAAAAATAAAATGAAAGGCTAATTATTTTTTTTTAAAAAAGAACACCCTCCCTACTCAACTGATTTTTGTCCCCAATGACATTTTTCTTTACCTGAAGATAAAGGAAATATTGAAATGAAGACATTTTGATGACATTCAAGACATCAAGCATCATTCAATGAAAGCTCTGATGGCTATTCTAGAAAAAGAATTTCAAAATTGCTTTGAAGTATGGAGTAGGTGCTGGAGTTGGTGCATAGTTTCCCAAGGGGAGTACTTCAAAGGTGACCATAGTGATATTCAGCAATAAGATATGTAGCAGTTTTTCAAGGATGAGTTTACAAATTTAATTGTCAAATCTAGTATCTCCTTAGATTTATACTAAGTATTTCATTTTGGGGGTTGCCAATTCAAATGGCACTGTGTTTTTAATTTCACATCCACTTGTTCATTGCTGGTATACAGGAAAATGATAACTTCTGTATTAATTTTGCATCCCACAATGTTGCTATAATTGCTTATTAGATTGAGTTGTTTTTTTTGTTGATGCATTTCTATTTTCCACATAAATGATCATGTCATCTGTGAACCAAGTTTTAGTTCTTCCTTCCCAATCTGTATACTTTTCTTTCTTTTCTTTTCTCTTGCTCTTTTTTCTTTTTGAATTGTCTAGATCTTCCAGTATAATATTGAAAAGGAATGATGAAAGAGTACATCCTTACCTTGTACCTGATCTTAGAAGAAAAGCTTCAAATTTCTTCCCATTAAATATGATGCTAGCTGTAAACTTTTTTGTTGATAGTGTTTATCAAGTTGAGAAAGTTTCCTTCTGTTTTATTTTGTCAATTCTTTTCTGCATTTATTGATATGATCATGTGATTTTTTCCTTTTTAGCATGTTGATGTGATAGATTACATTAACTAAATTTTGAATGTTGAGTCCCTATCATTTTTGAGAACTCATATTGTTTTTGTCTTGCCTCAGCCTCTTAATCATCCATTTCTCTCACAAGCTCTGGTCCTTTTTAGTGTGGAATGATATTTAAAAACTAAAATCTGAGAGCAAATGGATGTCATTTTTCTAAGTCCTTTCTTCACACATAGGAAATATGTATAAAAATGAATCATAAGTTTTTACTGATAACTCCAATTCCAGTTGTGCATCACACTTCTTGCTTGTCTTTCTACATCATGTATTTGTGTCATCCTTCTTCTACAGTCAGTGCCTTGAAACACAATATAAAGATATTTGCTCATTTACTCAATCCTATGACACATACAGACTCTCCCCACCCCCCACATGCACACACTGGATGCCAAAAACATGTATACACATTTTAAGAAAGGAAAAAAACTGTATTAAAATTGTAATACTCAATATAAACTGATAACAAAAGATGAATACAAGTCACATTTGACTTCTGCAATTTCAAAGTGGTTATCATCAATAATATCTCTTAAAATGTGTAGCTATTTTTTGGCAGCCCCATTTTACACACACACACACACACACACACACACACACACACGCCTGTCACTAACCAAAAACACTTACTAAGTCAAGCTCAAGATTTCTTTACTTTTATTTTTGCCTTTAGTCTAATGGTATAGAGTCAACTACTATTTTTACTTGAACTAGTACTTCTTATTTTTATTTCTATGTGCTTATATTATCCTTTTGATATACACTTAGGGTCATTTGTTTTTATTTGTATAATTATTTTGTATTTTTCCTCAAAGCTGCTGATAGAAATATACTTTAAAACATATAAAGCATTTACAGTGGTTCTCAACCTGTGGGTCACAACTCCTTTGGGGGTCGAATGACCCTTTCACAAGAGTCGCCTAAGACCATCAGAAAACACATGTCAGATATTTATTATATGATTCATAACAGTAGCAAAATTACAGTTATGAAGTAGCAACGAAAATAATTTTATGGGGGTCACCATAACATGAGGGACTGTATTAAAGGGTCATGACATTAGGAAGGTTGAGAACCATTGCTAACACATCTATCTCCAAAGGGATTTAAAAAGACATACTCAGAAAGGTGTAACTTACTCCCATTTTCCTTACTTTCTATTTCCATACACTTTCTGTAATTAAACTATTTTATTAATTTGTTTTTTCCTACCTATTTACCAATTTTTAAAAGATATTGAACTCTACCTAGCATCATATACATGAACAAAATCCAAATAGATACAACAATGTAAAAAATGAAATCATACCAATGTTAATAGTAACCATAGCTAAAATACTGTAACTTGGGTGTAAACAAATCTCAAATATAATTCTAAATCAGATTCAGTAAAGTAAAAGTTAAATCTAACACCATAAACATTAAAACTTTTTATGTCAAAACATTAAAGAAAGATCAAAAGATAAATGACAAATTTGGAAAACTTTTGTTTATATATACAAATAATTGCCAAAAATCAAGAAAAAAGGATCAGGCACTCAATAGACAAAAGAACCAAAAAAGAGTGCCAACCAAAAATTCATTTACCATATGGGAAAAAAGACACAGATAATTCACCAAAATATGCAAAATCATCTCTAAACATATGAATAGAATTTCAATCACACCAGTTTGCAATCCTAAAAATTGTATACAAATTAAAACACTGAGATACCTTTTCTCACCTATCAGACTGAAAAACATTATGAATCTGACAGCATACTCTCTTGGCAAATCTGTGGGAAAACAAATATTCTCATACATTACTGGTGGGAATATAAAATGTTTCAACTGCTATGGTTAGGAAAACTGGCAAAATCTATAAAAAAAAAGCTTAAAATACATTTATTTTTTTACTCTAGTTTTAGGAATTAACCTTTAAGTTACACATTCAACAATATGAAAATACATATTCAAAAGACTGTGTATTGTAGTATTATTTATAATTGCAAGAAATTAGAAAAAACCAAAATGCCCACAAATAGAAATAAATTATGGTACATCTATAATATAGGGCACTGTGAAGCTTTTAAAAAAGATGAGAAAGCTCTATCAACTAATATCAAGTGATTTCTAGAATATATTGTTAAATGAGAAAAACAAAATGCAGACAGTATAAATCAAATGTTATAATACCTTTTATGTAAAAAAGGAGAAAAAATAAGAAAATAAAATCATTTGTAAAACAATTAAAAAACGATAAAGCAGAAACATGAAATTCTTTAACTTTTTCTCTTTGTAAAAGGACTAATTCTAACATTGTCCAATTTAGGAGGATATTGATCATAATTATCTTCCAAGTATCTTTTTTTCAGAATCTCACTTCTGTGCCTAATTTGTTAAACATTTCTATCATGTATAGGAGTTGAATTTTATCAGTTATTTTTCTATATATGTTGGAATTATTTTTCTAGTATGTTCTCAGTCATTCCTTTACATTGTTGAATTTGGTTTGCTATTATTTTACTTTGATTTTGGATTTATTCTCATTAATAAAATCTGCTGAAATCCTCCTTTATGTTTTAAATACACTCACTATTACCTCTATTTCTTTCCAGTAATTTTTTTCCCTAATTTCTGATAGTTCCATTATATCCACATACTAATGAATACTCAGCTCAATACTCCAGGGAGAACCTTTTCAGATATTGAGAGTTTTCTCTCTCCATTCACCCAAAGGGGGTGTATTTTTCTGTCTCTCTTTTCTTGTCTTCTTTTACATCATTTGAATCATGTTCTTTTTAAAAAAAATCATTCCCTCTTTGACCCTGTGTTTAGAAATGTCCTTTGTTCCTATACTTTTAGTAAATATCTTAGGAACTAAAACATGCATGTTTACTTACCAATTTCTAAATAAATGAAAAGTTAAAAATATGTAAGGTAATAATTGTTTGTCTCAGGGAGTGGAGCCTAGAAACATGTATTTTAATAAGTTCCTTGGGTGATTTTTATGGATAATAAACTAGAGAACCAGATTAAGAAACAATTACACCAGAAAAACAGTTTAAATTAGGCTAAAGCAATTAAGCTTAAATTTTATCTATTTGTTTCTTGATAGTCAAAATGGAAGCAGACATTACTGAATTCTCATTATCTACCAGAAGAAAATATTCCAAATGATAAAGAGACATATTTTGTGTTCTCAATGATTTTGAGGAGTAATTTTCTCTGTCAGATTTCACATACGCTTTCAAATAAGTTTTTAAGTAAGAACATTGATCAACATAATGACTATGTCATCAGGAGCTATTCTACAAAAGATAAAGAAATATTTTTCATATCATCTATTGCTTAAAGCCAAACCATCATATTATATCACATTTCTGCAAAGACTTTTTTTTTCAGAGTTAAATTGTTCTTACATGTATCTTTTTGAACTTGTACAAGAATAGAAGAAAAACTCAAGCTTATATTATTAATACCAAAGAAAATTTTAGGATTTACTCTGTACTAAACACTGTGATGTATTGGACATACAGAAATGGCTAAGATATGGCTTCTGTCACCAAGAAATTATAGTCTAGATATGGAGATAGAGCATTACACAAAAATAATACATTATGCTGTGACAAATGTTTAATTAAACACATTCCATAGGCATCTCAGAAGAATAAGTGACTGATTTTTTATGTTTCAGTAGGGAAGGCTTCATATAGAGGATATTATTACTTGACTCTTGAAGGATGCGTGCATAGAGTAGACAAACATTATTGGCTGTTCAGCCATTTGGTCTTTTTCTAGTAAGAGAATTCCTTTATTCCTGTGAGAACTGCTCTTCTTTCACTTGTTTAGGCTAATGATTACTAACTTGTGTTTCTACCAAAAGAGTCATCACGAGATCGCAGCTTCAATAAGAGCACTCTATTCCCACAGGTTTAGTACAGAAGTGGGCATGACTTAGGTAAGGCCAAATATTTTTGTCTGGAAAACATTGGGATGCAGGGAAGAGTGAATGCAGCAACTCTCCTCCTGAGAATTCATGGGTACGAAAAAGACATTGTTTTCCTGGATCTGCCCAGTGTTATCTTTGCTTTCATTTGGAGAAAGCCTGCATATATATTATATATATAACAGAACAGTGCAAATTTTCTGGATCCCAATTCCTATAAAAACAAGAAGAAATAGTATGCCAGGAAATATAATATTCTGTATACAACTATGTGTCAAAAGAACTTGAGAATTTTCTTTTAGTTGAAAATAGTTTTCAGAGATGAAAATGCAAAAATTTCAAAGGAAGTCCTTGCTATGCCAGACGCAAAAGTGTAAACTTTATCTTGCTTATAATGGAAGACAATCTGAATGAACAAAGGGTGATCATATCTTTTAGATTATCTCTACTAAAGACATATTGTCTCAAGGAGATTTTATAGAAACTATAACAAGAAAATTGAATTTTGAGATCTTTGCCAAGTGGTAAAATATAGACAGTCCATATTATTGCTTTATATATTTTAAATAGAAGGCATGTAGAGAGCAAAGAGAATTTTCTTAAAAATTAAGATGCAAAAAACTAATTTTTTTTTTACTGAGGTGGGAGGTTGCTTCTTTTTACAAATGGGCTGTAGGAACACCTACAGATAAGGTTAACACTTTTCTTAAAGTTCCTATATTTCCAACATGGATTCAATTGAAGGTCCAAAATTCTACACTACAAGGTATTAAATAAAAGTACACTTCTAAAAAAGACCCTGACCAGATATTACCATCTCCACCACAAAAGAGGTTTTCTGTGGCTCCCGTATACTGTTCAGATTTTCCAGCAGGACTTTTATCTTGATAGGCCAAGTAAGATGACAGTGCCAGAAAAGGTATCCACAGATAACTAGTTGGAGAAAGTTGCAGAAGAGAATTGGTTAGTATTACCCATCTGGAAGTCAAAGGATGAAAGTCACAAGCAATGGCTTGAGCTTGGCATAGTTAATATAGGAGTGTTTCTAATTATGCTTAGATATGTATTGCATGAAGTATGTTAACATATAATACAAAGCTTACCCTCTGTTCACTAATGTAGGACAGCATGAGAACATTTATCTAAAAGTTGTATCAACTATTTAGATAAAACTAAAAAATAAATATATTTGAAATGTATACTTGGTTTTGATATGCAATATAAAGATAGTTTTGATATAAGAGAATATATTTGATTTTTAACTGGTAAAAAAGAACAAAACCTGGTTTTGAAACTCAGGTGTGATTTCTATTGTTCTTTAAACTTTCTTTCAGCATGTCTAATATTTAAACTTATTTCAGGGATATCCGGTTAAGATGGCAGAATAGGTAAATGCTGTACTCGACTCCTTCCATGACCACATCAAAATTACAACTAAGTTATAGAACATCATTGAGGACTGCCTAGAGATTAGGTAAAAAGGAGTCCTATAACTACAGATACAAAGAAGAAGCCATGCAGATATTGGTAAGAAGGGTGGGGACACAGAATGAGTTGGTCCCTACCCACATGTGGTGGTTATGAATTGGAAGGAATATGTCAACTGTGGAATGAAGGGTCCCAGTCTCACATTGGGCTCCCCAGCCTAGGGTTCCAGTGCTGGGAAGAGGTGTCCCCATAACTTCTGTTTGTGAAAACCAGCAGAGATTATGACCAAGTGAGATGGAGAATGGCTGGAGTCCCTGGTGTTCCTATTAAAGGGCCTACACATGAACTTACTTGTTGACAGTCTCACTTTTGAGTTCTAGCACTGGGGCAGCAGCTTGAAAGACATCAGAAACATATGAGGGTAGAGGTGGGGGACTGAATTGTCTGGCTTTAGGGCGAGGCTGGAAGGGCAGCTTTCTCTCAGAAAGAAGTAGTGGCAGAAGTCATTGTTCCTTTTTTGAGTTCTCCCCAATCCAGCATGTGGATGCAGGCTGGTACAGCCAAATCTGAGTCTTCATCAACCTGGTTAACATAGTTTACCTCACCCATTCCTTGAGGTAATGCCCCATCCAACTTGTAGACCCACCCAAGTTGCTGCCAGTGGCTTCTCCATACACACAATGTCTAGGCAGGGAATAGGCATCAGCTGACCTTAGCCTACACCAGAGTCACCCTCCCCGCAAGAGACCACAGAACCAACACACCCAGTGGCCAATTTGAGACCACACTAGAGCACTACCCAACCATGTCTACAAATGACACACCCAAAGGGTAGACTCAGCAGGTACTAGAGCCCTGCTAAGTGAATCCTACTCTGTGGGATCAGCCCCTGCACAACAGCTCCTCTACTGTGGTCAAGGCCAGGCCTCAGAGGCAATCAGCCTGAAGGTCAATCCCTCCCATTGATGTGCCAACAGCAATCAAGGCTCAACTACAACAGAAAGGCATATAAAACTCACACAGGGACACACCTGCAGCGTCCAGCTCAGGTGACCAGGGAGACTGTGCCACTGGGTCCCACAGGACACCTACTACATAGGGTCACTCTACCAAGACTGAGAGACATAGCAGGTCTACTTAATACATAGAAACAAATACAGGAAAGTGGCCAAAAATGAAGAGACAAAGAAACATGTCCCAAAATGAAAGAACTAAACAAAACTCCAGAAAAAGAACTAAATAAACTAGAGGCAAGCAATCTACCAGATGCAAACTTCAAAACACTGGTCATAAGGATGCTCAATGAATTTAGGGGAAGAGTAGATAAATTCAGTAAGAAATTTAACAAAGAGATAGGAAATGTAAAATGGAGATAGAAAACAAAAAGAACCAGTCAGAAATGAAGGATACAAAAACAGAAACAAAGAATACATTAGAGGGAATCAACAATAGAATACATGAAGTCAAGCATCAAATCAGTGATTTGGAAAACAAAGTTTAGAAAGTACCAGTGAGAACAGCAAAAAGAAAAAAAAAAAGAACCAAAACAATGAGGATAATTTAAGGTGCCTCTGGATAACATCATGTGCACTAACATTCACATCATATGAAGTACCAGAAGGGAAGAGAGAGGAAAAAATTGAAAAACTACTTGAAGAAATAATGATGAAAAACTTCCCTAATCTGGTGAAGAAAATAGACATACAAGTCC
Organism: Lyroderma lyra; assembly: GCA_004026885.1. Taxonomy (NCBI): domain Eukaryota; kingdom Metazoa; phylum Chordata; class Mammalia; order Chiroptera; family Megadermatidae; genus Lyroderma; species Lyroderma lyra. The sequence continues at coordinate 5,272 of PVJL010018414.1, read as the reverse complement.
AGGAAATGGAGAGAGTCCCAAACAAGATGAACTTAAAGATGCCCACACCAAGACACATCATAATTAAAATGCCAAAGGTTAAAGACAAAGAGAAAATCTTAAAAGCAGCAAGAAAAAAGGAGTTATATACCTACAAGGGAGCTCCCATAAAACAGTCAGTGGATTTCTCAACAGAAATTTTTCAGGCCAGAAGAGATTGACACAAATATTCAAAGTGATGAAAAGCAAAGACCTACAACCAAGATTACTCTACCCAGAAATGCTATCATTTAGAATCTAAGGAGAAATAAAGAGCTTCCCAGATAAGAAAAAGCTAAAGGTGTTCATCAACACCAAACCAGTATTATAAGAAACATTAAAGGGACAAAAAGGAGGATGATGGGGGTGTGGGGGGGAAGAGGAGGAGAAAAGATAAAAAACATGAATAAAATGGTAATAACTACATACCCATCAATAATTACTTTAAATAAATGTAAATGCATTAAATGCTCCAATCAAAAGCCACAGAATGGCTGAATGGATAAGAAAAAAAGAACCTTACATATGTTGCCTATAAGAAACCCATTTAAAATGGAAAGACACACAGACTTAAAGTACAGGGATGGAAAAACAGTAATATTTCATGCAAACACAAAAGAAAAAAAAGCTGTGAAAGTACTATTTATATCAGACAAAACAGACTTTAAAACAAAGGCTATAACTTGAGACAAAGAAGGATCCAGCAATTCCACTTCTAGGTATTTATCTGAAGAAACCCAAAACACTAATTTGAAAAGACATATGCATCCCTATATTCACTGCAGCATTATTTACAATAGCTAACAAATGGAAGCAACCTATTGTATTTTGTTGTGTATAATATGCACTTCTTTGCCCAAATTTGTGAGAGAAAAGTAAGGATGTGTATTATATATGGGTAGTATTAATTCCATATCTATATAAATGTTTTTAATTATTTTATTTATGCTTATGAGTTAAAAGTGTAACTATAGAAATCAATAGCAATATATTTATGCAAAATAATACTCTGGAATACAATAATTGGTTTTCATTTTACATAAAAAAAGTTTTTATACATAAAATTTCTTGTACTTTGTATCTTATACCTCATATTTATTTGGTACATAGAATTTCTTATACCATAGTAGGTAAAAAAATAAATGATAAAATTCCTTTATAATACAAAACAAGTACCTAAATATAGACACATAAAAATTTGAATTAAGAAATTAAAATAATTTTTTTCCATGTGAATTTGGGCCAAAAATGTGGGTGCAAATGTTCATCACAGTGCTGTTCACAGTACTGTTCACAGCTGAAGTACCCTTTGATAGATAACTGCATAAAGTAGCTGTGGTACATATACACGGTGGAATATTACTCAGCTATAAGAAAAACAAAACTGTCATTTGCAACAACATGGATGGACCTTGAGATCATCATGCTAAGTGAAATAAGCCAGACAGGAAAAAACCAAGAACCATATGACTTCACTCATATATGGAATATAAACCTGAAAGCAACAAAAAAACAGAAACTCAGAGACACAGTCAAATGTTTAGTGGTAGGGGAAAGGGCAAGATGGCAACTAGAGAGGAGGTCCCTAAATCCTCTCCCAGAAAACACAATTGAATGGCCACCCAGGAGTCAAGAAAGAGGACCCTGAGTGACAAAACCGCAGCTGAGAGAAGGGGGCAAGCGGGAGAGAGGAAAGGGAGCAGACACAGATTGCAACAGGACCCAATCAATGCTGACTATCCGGGAGCAGCACAGTGCCTGTGAGGGGGAAGGCCAAGAGGCGACAAGAGTAAAAGCCAGAAAAGTGGCAGAATGATGGGAGACCGTTGGGGAGCTGAACTTTGGAGTGGCATGTTGGGGATGGAGCTTGGGAACCAGCCTCTGGAACTTTTGAGTGATAGGAGGGCTGAGCGAGGACTCTGAACTGCAGAGAGGACACCTCGGTTCCCGGCACCCTTGCGACGCACAGCACAGGCACACACAACTCCTACACAGGGCTGCGGTTCCTGTTCCTGGCCCACTGCAGAGGCAAGCTGGCTGCCTCAGGTCAGGCAAACAGCTTTGGAATGGTGGTATGAGTGCCTGCTCACGCGCTCCTGGGTCTAACAAGCAGTGAGAGCCCACAGACTCTGCCCCAATGGCTGGATACTAAAGCAAGCTCGGGAAGAAAGACAGATTTGATAGCATTTGCCCCAGCCAGCAGGAGCAGCCTCGGCCAACATCACCCAGCTTTCCTAGCATAGGGCAGAAGGTGGAGCTGCCCCAGAGTGCCTTTTCTTGGCCTCTCCCCTTTCCTACGGCCTCCTCAGCCAACTAACTGCAGGAAGCAGAGGGACTCCGTATAGATGTACACCACCTCCAAATGTAGCAGGAGACCAGAAATAAGAAATAAACAACCCCCCTCTCTCCCAAAACTTGACCCCCCGTGCCACCTAGTGTCTGCCCTACAGCAAGACACCACAAAAGTACCAATCTGGGCTCCTGGGCACTACTGAACATAATGCCCTCTTGTCAAAGAGGAAGAACCCAGCAGACAGGATGAATTCCTTAAAAACTAAAACTGCTCAGAAAGAACATGAAATTTATCCAGAAGACCTAGAAGTTTCTGAACTAAGTGACAGAATTTAAAGTAGGCATTCTAAAGGCTCTGAGAGAAATGAAAACATACTGGCAGAACATCATAGCTGAGATGAATGACATAAAAAAGGAGATGAACAACATAAAAAAGGAACTCCATGAACAAAAGGAACTATTTAACAAAGAAATTCAAAACATAAGGAAGATTGAGATGGAAATGCGAGACAGAAATAATACAATAAAAGAAGTGAGAAACGAAATAACTGCCATAGGAAACAGGGCCAACCAGATGGAGGAAAGAATTAGTGATATTGAAGATCAGAACATGGAAACAGCTCAGAAAGAGGAAGAGAGGGACTATAGAACCAAAAGGATTGAAAGAACTCTGCAAGAACTGTCTGACTCCATGAGACAAAAACAACATCAGGATATTAGGATTAGAAGAAGGGGCAGAGCATTCTACAGAGAGCATACTCAAACAAATAGTAGATGAGAACTTTCCAAACCTATGGAAAGATCTGGAACCCCAAGTTCAAGAAGAAAACAGGTCCCCTAGATACTTGGACCCTAACAGATCTTCTCCAAGACACATGGTACTAAAGATGTCCAAAACTAAAGACAAAGAGACAATTCTCAAGGCAGCCAGGGAAAAAAGAACTATAACCTTTAGAGAAAAATCAATCAGGCTGGCATCAGATTTCTCAGTAGAAACTCTGCAAGCCAGGAGGGAGTGGAATCCAATATTCGAAACTTTAAAAGAGAGGAACTTATAGCCAGGAATAAGTTATCCAGCAAAATTATCTTTCACATATGAAGGTGGAATAAAGACCTTCTCAGATACACAGAAGCTGAGGGAATTTGCCGGCACAAGGCCAGCAATTCAAGAAATACTGAAGGAACTTCTTCAACCTGAAATAAAACATCAGGAAAAATGGAATAAAGTTGGGGCAACAAGAAAGAAACAAAAATAAAACAAAAACAAACAAAGAAATAAGTAATGGCCACAGGAAATCCTCACATATCGATCATCATTCTAAATGTTAATGGACTGAACTCACCAATAAAAAGACACACAGTAGCAGATTAGATTAAAAAATATAACCCATCGATATGCTGTCTCCAAGGGACACACCTCAGCCATAAGGACAAACACAGACTTGGAGTAAAAGGATGGGAAACAATACTCCAAGCAAATGGTAACCAGAGAAAAGCAGGAGTTGCCACACTGATATCTGATGAAATAAAGTTCAGGTTATGAAAGATAGTAAAAGACAAAGATGGACATTACATAATGATAAAAGGCACAATACAACAACAAGAAGACTAATTAATATATATGCTCCCAAACAGGATGCACCAAAATATATGAAGAAACTATTAACAGGTTTGAAAAAAGAAACTGGCAAAAGCACAATCATTATGGGAGACTGAAACACCCCACTAACAGCCATGGATAGATCATCCAAACAGAAATAAATAAGGAAACATCAGCTCTAAATGACACATTACAGCAATTGGACATAATTGACATTTACAGGACACTTCATCCAGCAAAAAGGGACTAGTTCTTCTTTTCTAGTGTACATGGAATATTCTCAAAGATAGACCACATGCTGGGACACAAAAGTAGCCTCAGCAAATTCAAGAAGATCGAAATCATACCGAGTGTATTCTCAGACCATAAAGCTTTGAAATTGGAGATCAAATGTAAAAGGAAAACAGGAAAAACCACATATACATGGAGATTAAACAATATCTTATTTAAAAATTACTGAATAAAAGAACAAATAAAAGAGGAGTTTTAAAAATATATAGAAACTAATGACAAATACAACATATCAGAATTACTGGGTCACGGCAAAAGTGGTAATAAGAGGGAAATTTATATCACTACAGGTTTATCTTAAGAAAAAAGAAAAATCACAAGTAAACACATTAGCATCTTGAAGAACTAGAAAAAGAAGAGCAGACAAAACCCAAAGTCAGCAGAATGAAAGGAATAATAAAAATTAAAGCAGAGCTAAACCAATTAGATAACAGAAGGATAATAGAAAAAAATTAATATTACAAAGAGCAGGTTCATCGAGAAAGTCAACAAAATTGGCAAACCTCTGGCTAGACTAATCAAAGGACAAAAGGAAAGGACACAAATATTCAAAATTAGAAATGAAAGGGGAGAAATTACAACTGATACCACAGAAATACAAAGGATTGTAAGAAAATATTATGAAGAACTTTATGCCACTAAATTTAACAACCTAGAAGAAGTGGACAAGTTTCTAGAAACTTATAGCCTACCTAGACTGAACCAAGAAGAACTGGATAATCTAAATAGACCAATCAATAGCAAAGAGATTGAAATGACTGTCGATAATCTCCCTAAAGACAAAAGCCCTGGACCAGATGGTTTCACCAATGAGTTCTACCAAGCATTCAAAGAATTAACACCTATCCTCCTCAGACTCTTCCAAAAACTTGAAGAGGAAGGAATACTTCCTAACTCATTCTATGAGGCCAACATTACCATAATACCAAAGCTTGGCAAAGACAACACAAAAAAACAAAACTATAGACCAATATCTCTGATGAACACAGATGCAAAAATCCTAAACGAAATATTAGCAAATAGAACACAACAATGCCTCAAAAAGATCATACATCATGATCAAGTGGGATT
>PVJL010018413.1:0-15959 GCA_004026885.1 Lyroderma lyra | reverse complement strand
ACCACCTGACACCTGTGAGAATGGCTATTATCAACAAGACAAGGAATAACAAGTGCTGGAGAGGATGTGGAGAAAAAGGAACTCTGGTACACTGCTGGTGGGAGTGCAAACTGGTACAACCACTGTGGAAGGCAGTGTGGAGGTTCCTCAGAAAATTGGGAATGGAGCTACCATTTGACCCAGCAATCCCCCTTCTGGGTATCTCTCCAAAAGACTTGAAAACCTTTGTCCGCAAAGACCTATGTATCCCAATGTTCATTGCAGCGCTGTTCACAGTGGCCAAAACATGGAAACAACCAAAGTGCCCTGCGACCGATGACTGGGTAAAGAAGCTGTGTATTCATATACACAATGGAATATTACTCAGCTGTAAGAAAAGATGATATATTGCCATTTGCAACAAAATGGATGGACCTGGAGATCATCATGCTTAGTGAAATAAGCCAGACAGAAAAAACAAAGAACTGTATGACTTCACTCACATGCGGAATATAAAACTGAAAGCAAAGAAAAAAAGAAATGAACAAATAACCCATGGACACAATCAATAGTTTAATGTTTATTTGGGGAGAGTGGGTTAGGGAGGGGAGATAGGGGAGGGGTTGGGAGAGGAGGTGGGGAAGCTAAATATAAGGAGATGGAAAGAGAAGTCACATTAGGTGTTGAACTTATTATACATCAAGTTGACAATGCACTGTAGAATTGTATGCCTGAAACCTATGTAATCCTTGCTAACATATGTCACCCCAATTAAAAAAAAAAGAGTTATCTTTAAAATAACACACTTTGCAATGATTAAAAGTGGCCTCTCTTACCTATTGACTAGTGTCTTTCTTCAGGGTAGAGTGTGTTTCCTCATTGATTTTTTTGAAATAATTTGACTCTTTTAGAGTTATTGAATATTCTAAAAAATCATGTCATACATCTTCTGACTTTTAGTGATGTTTCTTATGCTTTCTGACTTTTTACTGTAGCATATAATTCATGTATGCACATCTCCACTTCTAATGTTGTTCACTTAAGAGTGTTTTATTACTTTGGGATGACTTCTTAGAAATAAGATTACTTTTTAAAATGATATGAACCTATTTATTGTTTCAGATATTTATTGCTTAACAACTGCAAAAAATGGCATGTTTATACCTACAATTTCTTTGAAATTAAAGGATTGAGCCAATTTCATTGCACAGGCCCTATAACAGGAAATATTAAAAATATCTACAGTATAATTAAATATAGTATGGTAAAAATCAATTTAAATATGTAGATTATTTCTATAAAATGTACAATAATATCATCTACAGAAAAATGGCGTCACGATATTTAGAAACTAAGAACATATTAGTTTTTCTACCAAAATTACAAGAAAAAATTCCATCCACAGTAATTTAAAAAGTATCATTTTAGATAATTTTCAACAGATAATGTGATTATACAGTTATCCTATTATATAAATTTATTAACAAAATAACTGATGGTACTAAAATTACAACTTCTGTTACTGAAAATAATTAGTGTGAATTTATTTCTAACATGAATAACCATAAATTTAGAATAAATTTTTAGTTACAATAATGACATTTTTTATAAATTATTATAAGGTTTGTTTTTATACCAACAACCAGCTAGAATTACAGCAAAAATATAGACCATTCAATTATAATAGCTACTGTTGGCACTGGTTTCTCATCAATTTTTTATTGTCCCTTGATTTGCTCCATTTCCTGGAAAAACTGGGTAACATCAATTTCTTACCTATGGCATTGTTATAAACATAAATGTCACCAACACAGCAAACACTAATTTGTCATTCTCATCTTTCCTCAATGTTCTTCCAGAGGCCATTAAAATTTAAAAATCTATGACAAAAATTGAGGGAAACAGTCGAACACTGTGTGAGTGCCTCAGGAAAATGATTTGAACAGAAGGTATTCTAGCTTTAGCCAAGTTCATAGTTTCTACCATGGCAGTCATTTCACAAAGCTACACCTGCAAACTCCCACCGGTTACCACAAACTTATGCAAGTTGAAACAGCTTTCCTGGAATAAAAAATCCAAATTATCGGCAATAATATTTTGGTAGAGACACCCCAGATACAAGAGACCAATTCTCAGAGACTACAAACCAACCTGTCAGGGTGTGCAGTGCCTACTTTAAGCCTTCCAAGCTGTGACTTGCCTCACCTGGACTTCAGTTCTTTTGCTCTTTCACCCCTCCCGAGACCGTTACCATTAAAAAGTGTGATCCCAGACCAGAAAAGCCCCAGTCACAGTCATTGTGACCCACCTGAGTTTTGAAAGCATCACACAGCCACATGTTTAGTAAATTCACTTTTCATTATTGAAGCAAGTTGGAGGAGGAAATACTTTATCAGAAACTTGGTCAGGTAAGTTCCAGGATCTCCAAAAGAGCACAGCACCACAAATCCAAGAACGTACATCTGTTTGTGCCTTCTGGGAGGCTCACCCTACTGAAATAGCCCCCCACAGTGACTTTTTTAATTTATTTTTTTATTGGGGTGACATCTGTAAGCAAGGATTACATAGGTTTCAGGCATACAATTTTACTCAGTGACTTCTTGCCTCATTATTTCTCTTCAGCCAGTAACCCAGTGTAGGCTGCCAAGACTCAGACTACTCTGGGCCACTCTGGGAAGATGGGACCTCAAAATACCTACCATAAATATGCAGAGAATGGAGAGAGTCTTGAAGACCATGGTTCTCAGACTGACTTGGGCAGAAGGAGAATTAGCTATGACCGACCACGTAGCAAGGGGCAATTAAAGGTTTCTGCTTTGCCTGGTGGAATGCAATAGGAGACTTGAGTACCAAGGGGCTTGATGTTGGATGAAAACACCAGGCAAATGCTGTGTGGACCACCTTTGTGTTTTATGACATTCAGCATGCTTCTGAAACTTCCAAGCTGTCAGAGCTTTTAGTTGCCCTCCAACACCTCTTTTCAGAGCAGAGACAAGGCCAAACCTTGTCTTTTTCTATTCCAGTGCTAAGATCCTGGGAGCTCAGGCACAGGGTGGCCCTTTCTGGTCAGTCAGGGTACAATACCTGAGTTTTGATTGGGTTTCCCAAATGTTTGGAGTATACAACCCTCTGTTGAAAACTGAGGTGACACAAAAAAGTGTGAGCACATCTTCACGCTCAGGAATTGATGTCAGCTTTCTATTCATGAGCTGATGACAGCCTCTACATGTGCACATATTACATTTTAGGTTTCACCTCAAAGAGCGAGACCTCATGAAATGTAAAAAAAAAAGAAACCACAGATTTCTTTCAAAGTATGAGGACATTTTTCTTTATTTGTGTAAAACATTTTGGCCTGTTTATAAAACTCTCTCACACATTAAATACTACAAAAATAATTACTAATATCAGGTAGCATTATGATAGGTAATGTATTGTTACTTCTTTTAACATCCCTATGATGGAGAATTACCATGATTCCACAGTAAAAAAATGACTACCCAAGCAACTGCTTCATTTCCAGTGTGTACTTCAATGGCCATGTCTTAGATCTGGCACTGGGGACTTGGCTCAACCTGTCAATGGAGTTTGCTTTGGAAATGAGTATTTCTGAGATTCTGAAGCAACCCCTCATGTTTGGTATTTTTCCCTGAGATTCACCAAACACACATTATGTGTTTGTGTGTGTGTGTGTATGATATATATATATATATGGGTCACTGTTCCAGTGTTCTGTAACATTTCTGCATGAGCCAGGCCCATTAGCCTCCAACATGCCCCCTGCTCAGAGGGAACTCTAGGGATGTATATATATATCATACACACACATCTACACACACACACACACACACACACAAACACACACACACTCACACACTCACACTCATACACAAACATGTAATGACTGCCTACCTGGGTATACAAAGAAAAATGCAGTCTTAAGAAGTTATTATACAGAAAGATGAAAATGGTTGGAGGCAGCTCTACCTTAATGCAGGACCACCCAGTTTTTAAGCGTCATGCCCAGAACCCATAAATAGGGAGTGGAGACTCACCAAGTAATGGGCAGAATAAGCCCCATGCTCAGAGTCTTCCTGAACCAGTGCCTAAAAACAAAACAAGTGTGGTTTCTGCGTCTCCACCCTGTGCAGCTGTAACTACAAGCAGACACAAGCAGTGTGGAAGGGTTCAGGAAAAAATGCCTCAACTTCTTCTTCTCAAAGATAATGTGCATAGACATAGTGACAGCAATAGTCTCACAGTTTGCAAAATGGCATGAATTCACTTGTTCTCTGTAAGGACCCAGTGTGTTCTGTGTCCCTGGAAAATGTTTTTTACTCCCTAGAGTTCCCTCTGAGCAGGGGGCATGTTGGAGGTTAATGGGCCTGGCTCATGCAGAAATGTTACAGAACACTGGAACAGTGATCCAGGAATGAAGGGTAAGAGCAGCCTTGTTAACGATTCAGGGTTATCATTTGGAAGTGGATTGAATCATTGCCCAGGTTAGTGTGTCTGTTGAAGGTCTCTTGCCTGGTCAAGTTCCAGTTCTGCTGATACTCTGTCCTGGTCATGTTGGTGATTGACTGTGGCTATCTGTGCTTGTCAGGATTTGAGTCTGCTGGGATTCTCTTTGCTGCTGAGCTTTGGGGTCTCTTGGGGGTTTCTGAGCTATTCAGCTAAGAATTCTGGTGGGGGTTTTTGTGCTAGTCATTTGAAGGACTTCATAGGGTTTGTTGATGATCAGATCGGTTCTCTGCCTGGGGATTCTGTGCTGGTCATGTTGGAGGTCTCTGTTTCCAGTCACATTTGGATTCTACCTGGGGTCTGTTCTGGTCAAGTTTAGGGTCTGCTGGGGTGTCTCTTCTGGTCTCGAGTGTGCATGGGGTTTCTCTTCTGTGATGGTCAGTTTCAGGGTCTGATGGGTGTGTCTGTGATATCCAGGGTGAGGTTATGCCCAGAGACTCTATGCTGGACATTTGGGTTCTGTCTGGGTTCCCTGTGCTGGTTAGGTTGGGGATGTGCTGGAGATGTTGTGCATGGTGAGCTTTGGGGTCTGCTTTGGGTATCTGTGCTGGTCTCTTTGGAGATTTGCTGGGTTCTCTCAGCCGCTCCATTTAATGTACAGTTGGGTACTCTACTTGTCCAGTTGGGTGTGTGCTGAGGGTCAATTTTTCTGTCAGGTTTTAGTTCTGCATGTGTCCCTCTGTTTGTCATGTTGAGTTTATTCCTGAGGTATTTGTGTTGGTCAAGTTTGAGGTCGGCTGCATGTCCCTGTTCTGGTTAGGTTGGGATCAGTCAGCAGTCTCTGTGCTGGGCAGGATTGAGTTCTGCTTAGGGTCTTTGTACTGGTCAGGTTGAGATCACCTGGAAGTTTCTGTGTTGATTAGTTTGACATCTTGGTGAGGTACTTTGTTCTGGTTATGTTCAAGGTCTTCTCATAGTCTTTGTGCCCATCAGGTTGGGTATCTCTCTGTGGTCTCTGTGGTCGTGAGTTTGGAGGTCTGCCTGGGGTGTCTGTACTGGTCAATTTTGAGGTCTTCGTGGCCTTTCTGTGCTAATCAGTTTGACTGTCTGCTCAAAATCATTTTACCCAATCAGGTGAGGGTTCACATTGGGTCTCTGGGCTAGTAAGTTTGGCAATTCCCTGGGATCTTTGTGCTGGTCAGTGTTGAGGCCTACATGGGGTTTCTCTGATAGACAGTTTGACTGTCTGCTGAAAGTGTTTGTACCCAGTTAAATGGGGGTTTATATTGGGTGTCTGTGCTGATGCAGTTGGAGGTTGCCTGGGGTCTCTGTGCTGCTCAGTTTTAAAATCTGCCTGAGATCTCTGTGCATGTCATGTTGGGGATCTGCTTTGGGTCCCTGTGCTGCTCAGCTTAAGGGTCATATGAGTATTTATGTGCCTGGGCATGTTGAGAGTCTGCCTTGGGTCTCAGTGCCAATCTTGTTATGGATCTCTCAGGGGTTTATGTACTGGTCATGTCTGGGGTCTCCTGCTTGTCTGTGTGCCTAGTAATGATAAGGGTTTGCCTCCGTTTTCTGAGGTAGTCAGGTTTGAGGTCTGGTTTGATCTTCCTGGTGCTCAGGTTTCAAGAACTCTGGGTACTCTTCTGGTCAGGTTGTGGGTCTTCTGGTGGCTTCTTGCTGGTAAGCTTAGAGGTCTACTAGGGATCTCTGTGTTTCTCAGGTTGAGGGTCGGCCAGGGGTGTCTGTGTTAGTCAATATAATGATGTCTACAGTGTATGTGAAGAACTGGTTGAGTGTCTGCTGGGGTCTCTGTGATGGTCAGATTAGGTGTCATCCTGAAAATTTTGTGCCCAGTCATGTTAAAGGTATGCTAGGAGTCTCTGTGCTGCTCAGGTTTGAGGTCTGCCTGGGTTCTCTGCTGTACAGGTTGTGGGCCTGCTGGGAGCTCTGTGCTGGTTCGCTTGGGAATCTAGTTGGAACTTTGCTGGTTTATTGGGGGAAATGGTAGTATACTGTGCTGGTCAGGTTAGGGGTCAGCAGTGTTCTCTTTGCTTCACAGATTCCAGGTGTGCTGGAGTCTCTGTAATCATCACATTGAGTGTGTGCCTTGATCTCAGTGTTGGCCAGGTTACATAGAGCCAAGGGGTTTGCATTGCCAGTCAGGTCAGGATTGGCCAGGGGTCTCTGTGCATGTCAGGTTGGAGGTTATCTTAGGGTCTCTCTGCTGGTCAGAGTGAGTGTCTTTCTGAGGACTTTGTGTTGGTCATGATAGGTCTGGGGATTTTTGTGCTAAATGAGTTTTGGAGGTAGCCTTTGGTCTTTGTCCTGGTCATGTTTGAAGTCTGCTAGGATATCCCTGCTGGTCACAGGAATATCTGGCTGGGGACTCAGTTTTGGTTTGATTGCAGTGTCCTTGGGTCAGTATGCTTTTCAGGTTTGGGATCTTCCAGGAGTTTCTATGCTGGTCACTTGGTAATTCTGTCCAAGTTCTCTGTGATGGTTAGGATGAAGATGTGCTGGAGATGTATTTGCCTTGTCAGGTTAGGGGTCTCATTGGAGTATCTACGCTGTTGAGTTTGGAGATTTGCTAGAATCTCGCTGTTGGTCAGGTAAATGGATTGCTAGGTACTGTACCTGTCAGGTTGGGTGTTTCCTGTGGGTCATTTTTCTGGTCAAGTTCTAAATGTGCAGGGGTCCCTCTGCTTGTCATATTGAATTCTGACTTAGGTCTCTGGGTTGGTCAAGCTTGAGGTAGGTGTGTGTTCTGTGTTCTGGTCAGTTTCATGTCAGTCAGAGGTTTCTGTGCTGGGAAGATTGTGGTTCTGCTCGGAGTTTCGGTGATTGTCAGTTTGAGGTCTTTTGGGCATTTCTGTGCTGATTAGTTTGGGGTCTTGCTGTTCTGGTTAGGTTGAGGGTCTGCTGTTTGTCCTTGACCTGGTCAGGTTGGGGGTCTGCGTGGTATCTCTGTGCGCACTCAGTGTTGGTTCTGCCTGTGTTCTCTGAGCTGGTGTATTTAGAAGTCTGTTGGTGTATCTGTGGCAGTCACACTTAGTGTCTGACTTGGGTCTCTATGTTGGTCATGTTGAAGTTACGCATGGGGACATTGTGCTAGAGAGGTAGGGGTCTCTTTTATTCTCTCTGTTTGTCAGGTTGGGGGACTGATGGGGTACTGTGCCTATCAGATAGGGGATCTGCCTGAGTCGTTGTTCTTGTCATGTTGAGTGTCTGCCTGATGTCTCTGTCCTTTTCAGCTTAAAAGTATGCTGGTGGTCCATGTGCTGGTCATATTTTGATTCTGGTGAGTTTCTCTGTGCTGGCGAGTTTTGGGGTCTGTTGGGGGTCTCAGAGCTATTCAACTGAATGACATTGTGGGAGTCTCTATGCTTGTCAGGTTGCACATCTGCATGGGATCTAATTGCTGGTCAGATTGGTTGTATGTCTAAGGACTTTGTGCTGGTCAGGTTTGGTGTCTCTGGGAGTCTCTTTTCAGGTCAGCTTTTAGATATACAGGTGACCATTTTCTTCTCTTGCTGTTTTTATGACTGAGGCTTTTTGTAATGGCCGAGTTTAATGTCATAGTAGGGGTCTCAAATCTGGTCGGATTGGGCTCATTTAGGAGTGTCTATGATGGTCCCATTGTCCTTTTTCAGGGTGTCTCTTTTCCCAGTAACATTTAAACCTGCCCTGGTTTCTCCAGGTCAGGTTTGTGATTTGCTGGGGTTCCCACTGGTCTCATGTGTGTGTGGATTATTGGTTCTATTCACACTGGACATCTGCATTGCAGTCTCCATTCTGGTAAGGTTGGGGGTCTGCTGGAGCTATCTGTGATGGTCACGTCGGGGATCTGCAAGGAGTCTCTATACTGTTCATTTGGGGGTTCTGTCATTGTTCTCCTTTATGGTTAAAATGAGAATGTGCCGGAGATCTTTGAGCTTGGTTATGTTGGAGGACTGCTTTTGGTATCTGTGCTGGTCTGTTAGAAATATTCTGAGTTCTCTCTGTTGGTCAGTTTAATAGACTGCTTGGCACTGTGCTTGTTATGTTGTGTGTCTTTTGGGGTCTCTTTTTTGGTCAACTTTTTGTTCTGAAGGGGTTTCTGTGCTTGTCATCTTGAGTTTCTGCCTGATGTTTCAGTGTTGCTTCAGTTTGAGGTCGGTCCGTGCATAGTCTCTGTTTAGGTCAGGTTGGAATCATTAGAAGGTCTCTGTGCTAAGCAATTGTTGTTCTGCTGAAGTACCTCTGTTCTGTTACATTTGCAATCTGCGTGTTCTTTGTTCAGGTCAGGTTTGGGGGCTGCTGTTGTCTCTGCTTGTCTAAGGTAGGCTTGGGGTCCCTTTTCTTGGGATCTTGGAGGTCTGCCTTGGTTTTTGTTTGTTTGTTTGTTTTGGTCAGGTTGTGGGTCTGTTGGAGTTCTCTGACTGTCATGTTGGCATTCTGCTCGAGCTCTCAGTTACGCTCATGTTGGGGGAAATTTTCAGAGTCTCTGTGCTGGTCATTTGAGGGTTCCATCAGTGTTCTCTGTGTTGGTTAGGATGAGGATGTTCTGGAGATCTTTCTTCCTTGTCATGTTGGGTTTCTGTTTTGGGTATCTGTGCTGTTCAGCTTGGAGATTTGCTGTGGTCTCTTTCCTTGGCAGGTTACTGGACTGCTGAACACTGTGCTTGTTAGATCGTGTTTGTCTTGGGAGTCATTTTCCTGGTCGTGTTTCATGACTGCAGGTATCTCTGTGCTTGTCATGTTGAGTTTCTCCTGAAATTTCTGTGCTAATCAAGTTGGAGGTCAGTGGAGATCTCTTCTTCTGTCAGGATAGAGTCATTCAGAGGTCTCTGTGTTGGACAGGTTTGAGTTGTTCTGGTCGTCTCTTTTCTCAGCCACATTTGGAATCTGCCTAGGGTCTGTCCTGGTTATGTTTGAGGTTTCCTGGGGTCTTTCTGCTTGTCTTGGGTGTGCCTGAAGTATCAGTTCTGGTCACATATGAGTTCTGAATTAAATGTGTGTTCTGGTCAGGTTGAGGATCTTCTGGCACTTTATATGATGGTCAGGTTTGAGGCCTGCTTGAGTTCTCTGTGATGATCAGGTTGAGTGTCAGCCAGGCATACTTATGCATGTTATTTAGTGGTACCTTAAGATTTTTCTTTGTTGATTAGAATGGGGATATGCTGGAGATATTTGTGCCTCATAAGTTTGGGAGGGTTCTTAGGGTATAAGTACATTCACTGAAACATGCAATATTAAACTAACAAGAGAAAAAATCCACTAGAAAATGAAGTATAGTATGGTGAGAATTGATTAAAAACATAATACTGATTATTTTTAGTATTTTTAGTATAAAACTATAGAATTTCATGATTTTTTTCATAGTCTTCCCACTCTAGTATGAATTCCTTCTTCGGGGATTTGCACCGGTGTCAGTGTTTGATTTCATTTCTTGATAATTTTGGTAACTTAAGCTTCCCAAAGTAAACTTGCTTGTGCTATAAAATATTCCCACTAGAAATCTGAGCAGTCTTGTCTTATTGAGAGCCAAGAGCTTGATTCTTTTATTAATTCTTTTCTAGAAAACCTTGTATAGTTAACCTTTCCTTAATACTACACTGGAGAAATTGGTGAAGGTTTTAAAAAAATTATAATTGTTAAATTTGATGAAATACCATTTAAGCTCAAAACCTGAAATGAAAGTAAATATTAGCATGAAAACAATTATTAATTAGATATTGTATTGTTAAATTCATTGGGTTAACTTTGATTAGTAAAAGTTACATAAGTCCAAATGTACAATTCTATATTGTATCTTCCACATGTGCATTAAGTGTTCATCACCCTAAGTCAATTCTTATTTCATCACCAAGATAATTTTTGCTGACTCTTTTTTTTTTTTTTTTAGTTAAGTACTCTGATTTGCAAATTGGTTTTCCAGAGAGGTTATTGAGAATGAGGACAGTGGCAAATATCTCTCTTCTCAAATAATATTTTTTTAAAAAATGGAAAGAAAACTCACACTAGGTGGTGAACTTATATACAACAAATTGACAATGCACTGTAGAATTGTATGCCTGAAACATATGTAATCCTTGCTAACAGATGTCAGCCCAATAAGTCTAACAATAAAAATGAATTTAAATTTTAAAAAAATATCAGCTCAGAAATCTACACAATAAAGTTTTTGTAAGAGAGGACAAAAATCCTGGTATTAATGAATTATGGTATAGTCAGTTTACCATGCCATTGATTCTCAATTTCTAACCCACGGTTAAAGAAACTCTAGAACTTAGTGTTGAAGTAAGGGATGCTTAAAAAATATGCCATAAGATTGAGCTGTTCTGTTATATAAAAAATGTATATTCAACTATGGTCCTTTTAAAAAAATAAATTTTGAATTTAAGATTACTGAACATTAGGAAAGATGCTGCAGTCCTTCAAGACCAGACATTGGTAGGACTGCACATCAGAACCCCAGGTTTCCAGGGTGTCAGCAATTTCAGGGCATAGTGCTGCTAACTACTTGTGTTATACCAATCAACCTCAGTGACTTCCTGATGATAAACCAAATTTCTGTCAATAGTGGTCATGCCTAGCCCTAGAGAACTTGGAGCAAGCTCCTAAATTTTTCTATGTGGATCACTTTCTGGAAAGATTTTTTGTTAGTTGATGTGGAATGCACTGCAGTAGGTCCACAGTAATGTGGACAATTTCAGGTGCTGTAATGTCTTGGGAAATAAATCAAACCAACAGTGCCTGTTAATGGTGGTTATTAATGTCAAGCTGGAATTACACTTTATTAAACTGAATGAGTATTTGTGATAGCAGACATCAATTTTTTGAAATTGTCATAAAAAATGCTATATACTACATTCCTTAATATCACTATGATCACCTGCCTGGGGTCTCCGTGTTGGTCAAGTTGGGTGGTCTGTTTGAATCTTGCTTCTTCTCAGGTTCAGAGACAGTTTTGGTAATGTGCTGCTAATGTTGCTTTTCTGCTGGGGGTGTCTTTGCTTGACAGGGCCATGTCTGTTTTGGTGTCTGTGCTGGTCACATTGAGTTTCTGTCTGATGTGTCTGTGCTGGTCAGGTTGGGCATCAGCATAAGTTCTCTATGTTGGTAAGGTTAAGATTGTTCCGGGGTCTCTGTGCTGGTCAGGTTGGGGTTATCCTAGGGTCTCTGTTCTTTCATGTTAGGTTTTTACATGAGGTCTCTGTGCTGGTGAGGTTAGGCATCTGCTGGGGGTCTTCGTGCTGGTCGGTTTGGGGGTCTTACTTGGGTCTCTGTGCTGGTCAGGTTAGAAAACTTCTGGGGATCTCTGTGCTCAATGAGATTTGGGGGGCAGCCTTTGTCTCTGTCTTGGTCATGTTTGGGGTCCCCTTGGTTCTCTTCATTCGTCACAGAAATATCTGCTTGGGGACTCTCTTTTGGTCAGGTGGCAGGTTTGATAGGGTTCTGTGTGCTGTTCAGGTTAGAAAACTGTCAGAAGTTTTTGCTGGTCCAATTGGGGGTGATCTGGAGTCCCTGTGCTGGACATGTTGTTTTGATCTTAGGTCTCTGTGCTGGGCAGATTGGAGGTCTGCCAGGAGTCTGTGTCCTAGTAACGATTGGGTTCAGCCTGGGTTCTCTGTGCCTGGTCAGATTGGTGGTCTTTCTGGGATCTCTGTAGTATGTCAATTTGAGTTTTTCATGGGTCTCTGTGAAGAGTCAGGTTGAGGATCTACCTGTGCTTTCTATGCTGATGTATTTGGAATTCTGCTGGTGTCCCATTGGTGGTCACACTTAGAGTCTGCTTTGGGTCTCTAGTCTGGTCATGTTGAAGATATGTCTGAAGACACTGTGTTGTTCATGTTGGGGCCTTTTTTCATCTCTCTGCTGGTTTGGTTTGGGGAATCATGTGTATTGTACCTATCAGATTGGGCATCTGTTGGGGGTCTCTTCGCTGGTCAGGTTCTCAGTCTGCTGAGGTCTCTGTACTTGCCATGCTGAGTGTTGGCCTGGGGCCTCTGTCCTGCTCAGGTTGGACGTTGACTGGTTGTCTCTTTGCTGGTAAGATTCTGAGTCTGCTAGTGATCTCTGTGCTAGTCAGCTTAGGTATCTTCTGGGGATCTTCATACTGGTCAGGTTAGAAGTCTGAATGCTGTGTCAATTCTTGTCAGATTGGTTGTCTGCCTGGGGACTTGGTGCTGGTCACATCAGGGGTCTTCTAGGAGGCTTTGTTTTCAGTCACATTTGGAATGCTCCTGGGGTCTTTGTTCTGGTCACATTGGAGGCCTGCATTTGCAGCTCTATTCTGGTTAGGTTGGGGGTCTGCTGGGGCTGTCTGTGATTATCAAGTTTGCATTCTGCTAGGGCTCTCTCTGATAGTCAGGTGAGGAGTCTGCCATGCATCTCTATGCTGGTTATTTCAGGATTCTCTCAGTATTCTCCATGCTAGTTATGATGGGGATGTGCTGGACATCTGTGTGCTTTGTCAGTTTCAGGGTCTTCTTGAGGTATCTGTGCTGGTCTGTTAGGATATTTTCTGGGATCCCTATGCTGGACAGATTCATGGACTGCTGGGTGCTGTGCTTCTCTTGTATGTGTCTCTTGTATGTCTCTTTCCATGTTAGGTTCTAGCTGCGCAGGTGTCCCTGTGCTTGTCATTTTCACTTTCTTCCTGAGGTTTCTCTGTTGGTCAAGTTTGAAGTTGGTGGTCGTCTTTGTCTTGGTTGGGTTGGGGTCAGTCAAAGGTCTGTGTGGTGCATAGATTGAGTTTTTGCTGGGCGTCTGTGTTCCCAGTCACATTTAGAATCTGACTGAGATCTGTCTTGGTCAGGTTTGGGGTCTGCTGAGGTCTCTCTGCTGGTCTCTGTGCCTGGGGTCTCTGCTCTGGTCAATTCAGAGGTCTGCATTGTGGGCTCTCTTCTGGTCATGTTGGGTAATTGTGGGGGCTGTTTATGATGGGAGCTTTAGGGGTCTGCTGGGTCTCTCAGTGATGGTCAGGCTCGGGGTCTGTCAGGCATCTCTATGCTTGACATTAGAGAATATTTCAGGTTTCTCTGGGCAGCTTAGGATGGAGATGTGCTGGAAATCTTTTTGCCAAGTCAGGTTGTAGGTCTACTTGGGGTATTTGTGATGGTCTGTTTGGAGATTCGCTTGGGTTTCTTGCTGGTCAGGTTAATGGTCTGATAGGCACTGTGATTGTCAGGTTTGGTGGCTGATGGGGGTCTCTTTTCTCATCAGGTTTCAGGTCTACAGGGGTTCCTATGCTTGTCATGTTGTTTATGCCTGAAGTCTGTATTGGTCAAGTTTGATGTCAGTGAGGGGTCTCTGTTTTGATCGCGTTGGGATCAGTCTGGTGTCCCTCTGCTAAGCAAGTTGGAGTTTTGCTCAGAGTCTCTCTGCTGGTCACCTTGAGGTCGTCTAGAAGTTTCTGCGCTGATTAGTTTAGGGTCCTGCCAGGCTTCTCCCTTCTGAGCAGATTGGGGGCATGCTGGTGGTCTTATGTGTTGGTCAGTTTGAGTGTCTTCCTGGGGTCTCTGTGGTCATGAGGTAGGGAGTCTGCCTGGGGTCTCTTAGCCAGTCAGTTTTGAGGTCTGCTTTAGCTTTCTGTTCTGGTCAGTTTGGAGGTCTGCTCACAATTTTTGTACCTACACAGGTTGCTGCATATACCTATGGTCTCTGTGCTGGTGAGGTTGCAGATTTCCTTGTGTCTCTGTGCTGGTCAGTTTTGAGCTCTGTGCTTGTCATGTTGGGGATCTGCCCTGGGTCTCTCTGATGGTCAGGTTGGGTGTCTACCTGAGTTATCAGTGGCTGGTCATGTTAAGAGTCTGTGTGGGGTCTCTGTGCTGGTCAGGATAGAGTTACATCAGGGTGTCTGTGCAGGCCAGAATTGGTGTTTGTCTCGGGAGTCTGTGCTGTTCAGGTTGAGGGTCTGCTGGTGTTTCTGTTCTGGTCACAGGGCTGTCTGCTTGGGGTCTCTGTGCTAATCAGGTTTGAGGCTGCTGGGTGTCTTTGTGCTGGTCAGGTTGGGGGTTTTCCAGGGGTCTCTGTGACGGTCAGGTTAGGGGTCATACTGGGATTCATGTGCCCAGTCACATTAATAGTATTGTAGTGGCCTCTGTGCTCTTCAGGTTTTATGTTTGCCTGGGGTTTCTGCTGTACAAGTTGAGGGTCTGCTGGGAGTGTTTGTGCTGGTCTGGTTAGGGGTCTTCTTGGATATCTGCTGGTGTTGTTGGTGAAATGGTAGTGTGCTATGCTGGTCAGGTGAGGAGTCAGCAGGTGTCTCTTTTCTTTTCATGTTCCGGGTCTACTGGAGTCTCTGTGATCATCACATTGAGGGTCTGCCTTAATCTTTGTGATGATCAGGTTTCAGGAAGGCTAGGGTCTCTCTTCCCAGTGAGATGTAAATTAGCCAGGGGTATCTGTGCTAGTCAGGTTGAAGGTTATCTCAGGGTCTTTGAGTTGGTCAACTTGGGTGTCTGACTGTGGCCTTAGTCTTTGTAAGTTTGGGTGTGTTCTGGGCATCTTTGTGCTTTGTGAGATTTGGGGGCTGCCGTTGATTTCTATCCTGGTCATGTTTTGGGTTAGTTTTGGTCTCTGTACTGGTCAAAGGGACATCTTCCTGGGGACTCTGTTTTGGTCAGGTTGCAGGCCTGCTGGGCATCTTTCAACTGTTTAGGTTGAAAACCTGTCAGCTCTTTCTTTGCTGGTTTAGTCAGAGTCTCTGTGCTTGTCAGGCTAAGGGTATGTCAAGGGTGCTGGTCAGGACTGGTGTTGGTGTTGGGAGTTTATGCTGCTCAGGTTTGGTGTGTACTGGTGTCTCTGATCTGGTCATGGGGTTCTTTGCCTAAGGTCTTTTTTTATGTTGAATAGATATGACTTTATTCTTCTTTTTTTGTTTTGGATATTTATAGGAGCTTTATTGATAATTTCCAAAACTTGGTAGCAACCATGATGTTCTTCAGTGCTACAGTGCATTGTCAACTTGATGTATAATAAGTTCACCAACTAATGTGACTTCTCTTTCCATCACCTTATATTTAGCTTTCCCCCCTCCTCTCCCACCCCCTCCCCTTTCTCCCTCCCTAACCAACTCGTCACCAAATAAACATTAAACTATTGATTGTGTCCATGGGTTATTTGTTTGTTCATTTCGTTTTTTCTTTGCTTTCAGTTTTATATTCCGCATATGAGTGAAATCATGCAGTTCTTTGTTTTTCTGTCTGGCTTATTTCACGTAGCATGATGATCTCCAGGTCCATCCATTTTGTTGAAAATGGCAATATTTCATCTTTTCTTACAGCTGAGTAATATTCCATTGTGTATATGTACCAGTCATCTGTCGCAAGGACCTTTGGTTGTTTCCATGTTTTGGCCACTGTGAACAGCGCTGCAATGAACATTGGGGTACATAAGTCTTTGCGGACAAAGGTTTTCAAGTTCTTTGGGTAGATCCCCAGAAGGGGGATTGCTGGGTCAAATGGTAGCTCCATTCCCAATTTTCTGAGGAACCTCCACACTGCCTTCCACAGTGGTTGTACCAGTTT
>PVJL010018412.1:0-15973 GCA_004026885.1 Lyroderma lyra | reverse complement strand
GATATTGGTCTATAGTTTTCTTTCTTTGTGTTGTCTTTGCCAGGCTTTGGTATTAGAGTAATGTTGGCCTCATAGAATGAGTTAGGAAGTATTGCTTCCTCTTCAATTTTTTGGAAGAGTCTGAGGAGGATAGGCGTTAATTCTTCTTTGAATGCTTGGTAGAACTCGTTGGTGAAACCATCTGGTCCAGGGCTTTTGCTTTTAGGGAGATTGTGGATAGTCATTTCAATCTCGTTGTTATTGATTGGTCTATTTAGATTATCCAGTTCTTCTTGGTTCAGTCTTGGTAGGCTATAAGTTTCTAGAAACTTGTCCATTTCTTCTAGGTTGTTAAATTTCGTGGCATAAAGTCCTTCATAATATTTTCTTATAATCCTTTGTATTGTGGTATCAGTGGTAATTTCTCCCCTTTCATTTTAATTTTGGATATTTGTGTCCTTTCCTTTCGTCCTTTGATTAGTCTCGCCAGGGGTTTGTCAATTTTGTTGACTTTCTCAAAGAACCAGCTCTTCATTATATTAATTTTTTCTATTGTCCTTCTGTTCTCTAATTGGTTTAGCTCTGCTTTAATTTTTATTATTTCTTTCCTTCTGCTGACTTTGGGTTTTGTCTGCTCTTCTTTCCAAGTAGGTTTTAAAATGGCTTCAGAGAATGACTTGCTTTATGTGTGTGTGTGTGTAATAGTTAGGAGGTGGAGCTGAGAGCAGGGTTCCTGCATGTACAATAGGGCTTTATTCATTTGAACTCCTCAGCCTGTGCCAACGTGAGGCAGAAGAGGAAGGGGTACCACTGGGGTTTGAAAGCTGACAGCAGTCAAACATCAAAAATAGAGTCAGACTATTACAGTTTTATCACTTTTAAGTGGCCACAGTACAGCTATTACTAGAGATACTAGTATGGTTAGTAAAATGCAAACTATTGATGGAGAAATACATTCTTTACCTATTCTAGCTAGCCAAATAAAGGGTACCAAAATATATCCCAGGTTCTTTTTCAGAGGGATCTAGAACAGAAGTCCATGCCCACCTTAGACATACATAAGTCGGCCCCTGCCCTAGCCCCATGCCTTCCTCTTTCTGAGTCCCCTCTGGCACTTTTGACTGGCCTCGACTAGCTGTACTATCCATGAATGGCATCCCAGCCCCCATGTGTAAGGATGGTCTCCAACCCTCTACCTTCAACTCCTAAGATGATCAGATGTCCTAGGAACTTTTGGCCTTTGTCTGGTCCACAGTATGCTTTTCTGGGGATCACGGAAGATTGGACCGCTAGACTAGTGCTGACACATTGATTTTAAGTGATGTGACTCACACTCATGTCAGATCCAGGGAAGCTCAGGACTCTGGGATAGTGGCTGTCCCCTCCCTGACCTTGGCTTCGAGCTGTGCCAGCAGGTTAATGTTCTCACCATCTTTGTTCTCATCAGTATTTCTTCAGATCTACAGCACCTGCGAATGGTAAGGGTAGCAGCAGGCGTCGCTTCCTCCCTGTTGCTGGCATCCAAGGGAGTCACACCCTTCCCGCACCCCATCAGCTCTACCCCCATGTAAAGCATCTTCCTGGGGGTGGGGTGGGGGGGCTTTATCAATCTCCCTTGGGATTCTGAAACCAGAGCTCTGCGATGTCAGTGGGCCCTTTCTTGTCTCCAGTCCATGTGATGACCCTGAGTTCTAGGTTCGTCATCAGCCTTGCCTGGTGCAGATGAGGGGCAGATTTCCTCGTTTGAATCAGGTGACTCTTCTCTCCTCTTATTCCCCTTCCTTCTGGTGATGGTATGTGGAAGGCAGGGGTGTGGTAAACACTGAAAAGTTCATGTTCTTGGAATAGTGATTATGGCTAAAGAGTTTAAGGAAAGACATGGTTACAACACGTGTTCTTCTGCCTTTACACTATAAAATTGTAAATGGCAAATTAAACACCAGAAAACCAATTGTTCACATTTGTCTGTGTTCTCTAGGTAAGATGTGTGTTTGTGGTTATCATCCACAAAGGTCAGTAACAACCTTTGGAAGAGTCATTGGAAGCCCATACCCAGGGGTGACATGAGAAATGAGGGAACCTTATAAGTAATGACATTACAGGCATTAGCTAAATGGCATTAGGGATGCTTGCAGAGGCAAGAGACTATTCTGTTTCAGTACAGTTTCCCACAGTTTCATGAGTTAATACCATTGCTATCTTTTTTTTTTTTGTGATGAGAGATATGAACTTAGTTGAGAACAGCATATTTGACAACAAAGAAAATGAAGCAATGTTTCCTGGACCTTAACAGAGAGGAAGGGTATCCATGTGAGAGCTGTCCAGAAAGTAACCAGCCATATAACCATGTAATCCAATGACTGGATTTTTTTCCGGGACAGCTCTTGTATACCAGGAAGAATATCCATGTGCTCTAACCATTAATAGAAATAAGCAAATACTTCAGCACCACTTCTTTACCAATTATTCTAGAATAAATCACTGTACCTCACAAGGACCTACTGGAACTCTGCAAAAATGTTTGCCTGAGTCCCTGTGTACCCCAGGAGTGACCCTAGAGAGCAATCTCTAGCACAAAAATGTGCTGTATATACTGGCTCATATGGTTAACACAAGAAAGCTAAAGAGGAGGGAGAAGAGGTGTGATCTCTTTCTGCTCAGGAAAATACATAAAGTGAGAAGGTAGTAGAATGTGAGGCAGAAACTTGTGTATCCCTTCACCGGCAGAACTGTGAAGTCCATTGTGAAATGGACTAGATAGAAGTGAGAAGTCTCCTGTTCATGCATCCAGCTGAAAGAGCATCAAGAATGATACACAGTAAATGTATGCAGCTCTATCAGGGTCCCCATTCTCAAGGGTCACACTGAAAGCAAATGCAAGATGTATCTTCTATCCCTACACCTTACTTTTCACTGTCACATGATAATTGCACAATATCCATGAAAAATAATTCTGCATTTTTCAGCTAGGGCATTTCCATAATTTGAACATCATGTTACCTTGTTCTAGAAGTTTGTGCTTTGAAACAGGTTATACAAATGACTCGGTTCATAGGCTAAAAACAATAATTTTAAAAATTAATTAAAGCGATGTACTGCTTACTGGTAGATAAAAGATGGTCTGAGACATATTGATATCTTTATTCTTTCAGTTCATCATTTTCTGGGATTTTTTTCTTTCTTTCTATTCATTTGTATGCAAAATTAACATCCAGAGAGTCAATAACTCATATTAAGAGGAAACTATGTTGTTATAATGTTATTGAAATAATTGCAGATTAAAGGACTGAAAAGAAACATTTTCTTAATTACGCTTATTATCATAAATCAAATTCATGAGGCAAGTGGATTGCTTAGAGTAATAAAAGTTACAGTAAACTTTAAATTTTATAGGAATTATTCACATGGAAATGCAGCTATTTTAGCCAGTCAAATATAGAAGTAAGACATGAAAAACAGCACCACAATGACAGAATGTGATTGCTAATTTAAAAAGTTAAAGACCAGAAAATTACCTGATTCTTTGACCTTCTTTTAAGAGAATGCACTAAAACATATAACCTGATAGCATATATCACAATGATGCTACTTAAACCATCCCAGAAGGAATACCATACATATTCATGAACAAAAATACTTTATTATACTTGTTAAACATATTCATTATGTGAACCTTAGAAAAATACAAGGGCTGTCCAGAAAGTATCCAGCCGTGTAACCTTTCTTGTTATTATTGACAATGGCTGGATTTTTCCCCAACAGCCCTCATATGCATAAACAAACTAAATTTAAACCAGCCAAATCTGCCCACAACCAATCTTTTAATCCTATGCATGTATAGATAAATGTCTGATGAATAGACACATAATTGCTATTAAATTATATTTCATTATACATAAGGTTGCACAACCTGCTTTTTCACTCATTATATCACTAATATCTTTTCATGTAAATTGTATGTATTATCATTATCAATATTATTGCCTTGACTGGCAGTAATATATAGTATTTAAAAGTTATTTTCTGATTCTGGGAAATTTGGGTTTTTGCCAAATGACCCTGAAATGAAGACCATTGAAAATTTATGTGTTCACTTGTTTGATGTTCTCTTGGGATAAATTCATAGAAGAGGATTTACTGGGTCAGAGGATAAAGTATCTTAAAGACCTTTAATGCATATAATTATATTGTGCTTCAGAAGTGCTGTTTACTGTGCTTTTATTCAGCTCCTGGATATCAAAGGATTTTTATATGCCTAACTAATCATTTTGTTTTGCCAACTTCCATGACAAAATATTTTATGCTCTAGATTTCTCACTCTGGTTCCTTGGTAGCGACTTCCAAATTTTTATGTACAAGTGTCTTCATTATTATTTGTGTTAACTACATTTGGAAACAAATTCACATTTATACAAAGGAAAGGAAATCTGCACTAAATCCTTTGTTAAATCAACTAAACATTTTTTTAATAAATATAATTCACCTTAATTTGATTTGTAAATGCCAATATTATGTCTTCATAGAAAATTTTTATTTATAACCACTGTTTGTATTTTTAATTCAGAAAAATTCTTGATAATGAATACTCAACTATTATCAAAGCTTCAGTATTTATTATATTTATACTAAGTTTGTAATGTTATGGTCCTTAGACTGGACCTTCTGAATCAACACTCTCAGAAACATGCATCAAAGATTTAATATTACTGAAAAGATTCTTTAGTTGTCCTATTGGAGCTTAGAATTGATTAACCAGTTGAAGTACAAGAAACTGAGATACAGATTTCTTGCTAGTTAAACATTTTTATTCTATTTTAGAAAATTTATTAAAACAAATTAGCAGTAGGTTTGAAGATTCCAGAGCACTGCCATCTGATGTTCAGAAACCTGAGAAACATATTTCAAAAATAACTTTTTAAGCATGAGTCAGATACCAGGTTTTGGGATTTTGATTATTGGTTTTAGCATTTTTCATATCCAAAAGTATTTTCTAAGAAATTACTGAGATTACTGGGAATTACTGGGAATGCACAGATTCAGTTTGGTATGTGCTTTGAGACAATTTTTTCTTCATTAGAACAAATTGCAGTTCTTCCAAATACGTATCTTGGACAGAACGTTAAGATTGTTAAAACATACATATTTTTGAGCAATGAGATGGTTGGATGAAACGATACTTAACTAAACTTGATAATTCAAGATCTCTGATTATTTTAGTTGTTTGATTTCAACCTTGCATGTTGAATTTTTCATTCAGAATTACAGTATTAGTTAACGACAGAACAGAGGTTCAAGATTATTTAGGCAAGACTTCTGACCCCAATGACCATCTGTATCTTACAAGTACGTGCCAAATGATAAAAGGATTTATCAACTTCTAGTCGCTTCCTGTCCCTTCATGTGCACTCACGCAAGTAGGTAGGTATGCACTGATGCACACACAGGCTCTACCAGGCACGTCCCTGTACAGCTAGCTGTTCAAGCGCCCTCTGAAATGGCCCAATGATGCTCTTCCTGCCTCTGTCCACAGAAAGTGTTTTCTTTGAAGCATATATCAAAGAGTCATGTGTAAATTGGTCTACATGATATAAGTTATAAAAGAAATGGCAGATGTAAGTGAAATTAGCTAACAGACTTAGACAGATATACTGTTTGTGTAATTTACCTTTGACTTCGAATTTTATTAAAAGCCAAAGGATTAAGGGTAAAGAAAATGTTAAATATAGGCCTGGCTAAAAGGAAGAGGTGTTAGCTAAGGAAATTTAAATGGAAAGTTTCACAAAAATAATTTCAAGGTAGCTACACACACACACACACACACACACACACACACACAAACAAGTGTATAAATACTTAAATTTTAAACCTTCATTCAGGCTTATTAAAAATACTTAAGAGTACATTAAATCACTTTGGCTGCATAAGATGATAGAAAATAGTAAAGGTAAGCAGCATTAGCTAAATGGCATTAGAGAAGCCATTTAAGCAAGAACACTGAACTCTGAACTTAACTCATTCTCCATTTATTTTCATATGATATTTGAACTAAACTAGAGTCTGGGTGAAGCTCAGTATCAGAGATAAACTTCCATTCTGTACATCAGCGATAAGTTCCCTTGTCCCAGTAATGGCATATGACACATTTCTGCTAATTTTGGATAATGTACTCTAAATTTGCATGCACAAGTTATTAAATGTGTGTTAAGTTTTCATTTTCACTGGTGACAGCAAAGGTGGTTGCCAGTTCATGAGCATATTCTAGGTAATTTCCCAAATGATACACTTCTAATTACAACACTTTGTTAAATCAGGCAGTGCCTGCACTTGGTCCCATGACACTTTTGCTCTGCTGGTGACATCAGCTTGAATTATTTCATTTGAAAATGTAAGGCAGCCGTTTTATTAATTGAAACTGCTTCTGTGATAAGCTAAGAGGAAAAAAGCTATGATTCACAAAAGAAATACAGTTGCATGACAAAATATTTTGACAGAGTAGAGAATAGAAGAATAAGTTATAATGTAAAAAATCTTCACTCTGGTAGTTTCTCTTTATCACAGTAATACTGAACATTAACCCAACACTTTTAGGAGCTTTATTCATTTTTAATACTTAAAGATTAAATCAGCAGAAGATATTTTTCCACTGTAACTACACTGAATGCTAGAGATTTTAGAGAAGAATCAGTAGAAAAATTACTTTTTTTCTGTTTTCTAGTTTATCAAGGTTAAAATAATTCTTCCCCTGTTTTGTTCTCTCACTTTGTACACAACCAGCACATGTGGTCAGCCTTTGGGAGATTGGCATGTTTAGGGCTGAGAAAGAGGGATCACTGTGTTTCTGCTTTGTCGTGACTGACAAGCTACCAACTCATGTTTCTTGGGCCGATTGTCCTCTTGCTGTACCATTTATGTGTTCTTAACCAATATACATAAAAAATGCCAATGTTAAATGAAAAATGTCAGTATCATTTGTGATTCAGCATTGTATCTATAATAGTCACTAGGACATGTTAATGTCTTTTTTTTTTCTCTATTCAATGTTGTGCTTTCTTTGTTTTTAAAGCTGGGAGTAGTGTTAAATGTATACTATTTGGGGCATGCCTCACTGATTTTATAATCTTTTTAAGGTCAGCATTTTAGAACTAAAGAGGTTGAATGTAAAAGAAAGCACAAATTAACCTTTGGTTAAATAGTAAGTAAATATAAATACTCCTTATATAGGACATTTAGTGCTGATTACTTTTTATATAGAACTTCTATTACTTACCCCAGCTCTATCTCTTAGTAGCAGTATGGCCTTAGAAAAGCTACTAAACTTCTCTATGCTATCATTTTTGTTTTTTATAATTTTCTATCTGTAAAGCAGGAACAATATTTATTATAGAGTAGGGTTGTTGTGAGAATTCAATGAGATAATACAAATAAATCAGAAAAATAAACATTCAATAAATTTTAAGTTTTGTGTATTGGATAAGAGTGAAGTAAAATTATTAATACTTTTAATAGTACACTGGTATGAGAAACTAAAAGAGAAATATTCTTGTTTTATAAAGTTTTTTTTATACATGTGTTATTCATAATAGTACTGTACAGCTCTAAGATAAGCATATTGAGGCAGTTTTCATATTTATTTTAAAATTTTTATTTACCTTAGAAGGTAAGGACTTTTGTGGCCTGCAAGTACCAATTTATATGGTATAAATAGAAAAAACTGTTTTGGAACATTTTTTTATTTGTAGACTTAATTGGGTTGACAAGAATCACACAGATGATGCTCTGTAGAACTGTGCACCTGGAACTTTAAGTATCACTTATGAAGAAGCTCTGTAGTAACGGAGAAAGCTGTCTATAAGAAGAGAAAGTAGAGATGAGAGGCTGGAAGAGAAAAAGTAGCAATATGCTGGTTCTAGTCTTTTCCCACTATACCTACTCTTTCTGGGTGATGTGAACTAGCTATTTCTCCTTTTTTTTCTCTAAGCAAATTTGAATTGCTTTCTGTAACATATAACTAACAGGGTGATGACTGACAGAATGAATGCTGTAACACCACATCGTGGTTTCCATCCTCAGGGTTTTAGGAAACCTAGCTCATCATATGTGTTTTGGGTACCTTTTGGAGACAAAGGTGATCATTTTACTGCGTTCCTGAATACTCCTGATCTTGGGAAAGCAATAAATCAGATCCACTCTTCACTAACATTCTATTTCCTACATTTGCTCTTAAAATTCTGTGCCTTGTGTGTCAGTCAAATACTATTTAAATGATTTAGTAATAAGGACCCTTTAGAGCCCCACTTGCTGTCTCTTTCATCTTTTTTCTTCTTCACCTCTTTTGTCCTGCCAACCACAAATCTACCTCTATCTGTACAGAGAAAAAGAGTTTGAAATAAAGCAACCCAGATTTGAACTTCATGGAGAAGATGGAGCATCTACAAGCAGTGCATTCCTTGTGGAGTGCATCAAAACTTTTCCTCAGAAAGAAATTGATAAATATGTATGTATGCAAATAAAATGATTACTTCTGACTGATGACTTTGGTGGTCAAAACAGGTAGAAGTAGATTGACAACAGAAAATAGGAGTAGAAATTACATCTTGTAGTTCTTAAGTTACTAGCACAGGAAAGAGTGATTATTTTTCGAAAGTCCTAGATAATGTATTCATCTACCACAAGTAGAACATCACGTGATTTAGAATACTGTACTTGCCTAAGAACTTATTCTCTATTTCTTTTACTGTGATATTTGAACTGGCCTAGAGTCAGGTGAAGCTGAACATCAGAGAGATGAACTTGCATTCTGTATATCAGAGACAAGTTCCCGTCTCTCCACAGTGTAACTTTTCCTAGTTAAACCAAGTTAAAAGTCTTAGGTGGACAGGAGTTTTTAAAAATAGATGTACAAATTCCCAATTTTAGAGAGGACTGGAAGAGGAAACATGAGAATTGGAGAACTACTTTGACTGGGATATGAGGTGAAGTAGGAACAGCTACCCCTTACTGAGAATTGGAGACATGGGGAAATGAACAGCAAGAGGGAAACTGCTGTCTCCACACCCAGACAATTTCTACGCGGCTCATGAAAACTGAAACATGGGAAAAGACTTGCGCACTTAGATCAAGAAGTAAAGTAATGTTTCGGAGAAGAAAAAAGCAAAGAGGAAAAAGTGATAAACAAAATATATTTAATTCAATTTTCTTTGAAATGTTCTGATGTTGTCACGTGGAGACCCATTTTGATTGCCTCTGGAGCAAAAGCAAGCCTGGAGGCTACATCAGGCTGGAGACGTGTTCTCTTACCCAAGTGACCACATAAAAGAGGAGATAGGATTTTGTGGGGTGTGGTTGGTTATAGTATTGACTCTTTCTATAGGTTCAGATACCTTTCCAAACAGAGCATTATTTCTGGATTTAGGGAACAACAGACAACAAGAACCACATCACCCTAACTAATCTAGTGCGGTGTGCATTTTCTTAGTTCTCACACAACTCAGGTCAATTATACATTGATGTGTCAGCAGTTCATGAGTGAGTACTCCCTTTATCTATATCTAGATATCTAGATATAGATATCTAGATATAGATAGAGATATACACACACATACACACACCCCTACCTATATAGACATATGTATATATATAATACGGGACATATATGTCTACATTTATATCACATATATAATATATAGGGATATTTATCCATATAATGTGATATTACTCAGCCATGAAGAAGAAGCAAATCATGCTATTAGTAACAACATGGATGGACCATGAGGACATTATGCTAGGTGAAATAAGGTAGACAGAGGAAGACAACCACAGTATGATCTCATTTATATGTGGAATCTAAAAAAGTTGAACTGATAGATAGTAGAATGGTGGTTGCAAGGGCTGGGGCTGGGGGAGAAGTTTAGGGGTCAAATACAAACTTCCAGTTATATGAATAATTCTGGAGATCTAATGTACAGCATGGTGGCTATAGTTAACAATACTGTATTATATACTTGGAAGTTGCTAAGATGGTATAACTTAAATGATCTCACCACATACACACAAAAGTAATTATGTGAGGTGATGGAGGCATTAACAAACCAGCTATGGTAAGCATTTCACAGTATATATGTATATCAAACCATCACATTATATGCCTTAAAATTACACAATATATCTCAATAAAGCTGGAAAAAATTAAAATAAAATTCTATCAGGGTGTACCAATATCTGAGCCCAAATTTATGTTCAAGCAAGAATAAATACAAAGTAAGTTTCTTCCTTTTGCAGTTTCTGTATTTAGAAGCAGGTTGTGCCTTCTACAAGACTCATAAGACAGAGAATTCTCTATACCTATGAAGAGATAAGATGCTGGGAAATCTAAAGTTGACAAATTTCCACTTAGGAAGACTGAAAGTAGATGCCTATGGGAGGGTTACTCTTAAAACTATATCATATTAGTGGCTGCTCTTGGTTTCATCTATGTGGTGAGTCTATTTCTCTTGTACCTTATTCCTTATAATAATATTCCTATGGAAAGTTTCGTTGTGATCTCAGTAGTGCCATTGATAAATAAGATTCATGTGTTTTCACTTGTTGCTGAAGGTTAGGTTTTCAAATCTCATTCTGTCTCTTATATTTCACTGGTACTGGTATAGAATAAAATAGGAGGAATTGAAGCAGGAATTGATGGATAGAATTCTGAGTACACAGGAGCTGGGCTCAGATACCTGCCCTACCACTAATTGTTTGTGTGATTGGCAACCTCACTCAACTGTTCTGTACCTCAGTTTCCCTCTATAAAATGAAAATATTATCACCCAATTTGAAAAATTGGTCCAAAGATTGTTTTTAAATTACCTAGGAGAATGCCTAACACAAAATAAAATACTGAAATAATTACATAGTAATTTTTTTGTTATTGTTGTCTTCCTTTCTTAGACATATACTTTATATATACTTTAGTGTGTCTGCAATGCCTAAACTTTTTCTTGTATCTCTTTCATTTCTACCTACTTCCATTATGTGTTGCAATAGCCAGTCAGGTTTGTTTTATTATCTGCTATAGGTGTAGTCAGCCATCTGATGATTTGTTCTTCTTGTTGGACAAGTTAAAAGCCATAACCATAACACCTAGGAAGTCTCTCTTGCTAGAAAATCAAAACAACAGGAAAGGAAAGGAAATGAGAATTGGTAAGTAAAATTTTTTTCAGCTCTGCTAGTGAGTAGCATATCAGCAGTCGAAGTGGCAATGCATTGCCATTCAAGCTGGTAACACTTTAGCTAGAAGAATGCGCTCCATAAAACCTTGCATCTCCATGATGCACAACTGCATTCTTGGAAAGCTGGATAACAGCCTGAAACACTTCTTTCTGGTAGGTAGGTAAACCTCTCCAAGAGAAATCACCTCTCAGCAGTTTATTTTCTTAAAGGTGTGGAGTGATATACAGTTAACATGTGTGTCCCCCCACAAAAAAAAAATACAGACTGAATAAAGATACCAGAATTCTCTCTGGACGACCCTTCCCATTATGATAACTGCAGGGCATAATATTTTATTATGTACTTTCTAATTTAGGAAATAAACTTCCATTTCTCCTATTTCTGATAACATCATCTGAGGGATTCGACCATTTAAAACAAGCTCTGGCTTGTATATACTTGAAAAGGAAATAAAGTGATTTTATTTCAAGCACTTACACACTGAATAATAGCTCTTAGAAAATTGGTTAACTTACACTCTTATCGCCAACCCAAAGGATCGCTTCTTAGCATGAATTTTAGGTTCTTTCATTCTTTAGAGTCACCTGTTCTAAGTAGGAGACAGTACTTACATATAGAAAGAGTGTGAAAATGTGCTTATGTATGAATTGTAGTTTGCAGTTGTAACAGGATCTCTTACTAAACATGAAAATTGGAGTTTTCAGGGCAAAGGATTTAATCCAACAAATATATTTCTCAATAGGAGTATAAAGAGAATCCTAGTAAATGTGGTAATAATAGCTACTCCCCATTTACAGGGCATTATCCTAGCTCTTGAACTGCATAGCAAATATATATGGAAATAAATGTTCACAAAGCAGAGAGAGAATACTTTTCATTTCTAGAACTCTGTGAGATATTTTAATCAGACGTTGCATAAGAAATGATTCTTAAAATGTTATCTTTTTGAAGTCTGAACCCAAGATAAATATTACATTGTAAAAAAGTTTACTGATTTCTAGACTACAGATGTAACTCAGAGATCATCTCTATTTCCTCTTGGAATATCAACTCATTAGGGACCTGAATGGTCAATGAGTCTAATTCACCTTATGTTTGAGTCCTTGACAAATGGTTGTTTAATTGCCAATTGGATCTTTACAGGGTAAGGCAGCTCACTTACTCTTAACGCAAACTTCCCCAGTTTGACAGGCTAATTATTAACATGTTTTAAGTTATTTTCTTGAAACTTAATCCATTTTACTCTGTTCTAGCTTCTGAGGACACTTAGAAGAAGTATAGATTTTTTTCCCCAAGTAGTTCTTCAACTGTAAATTGATATCAGTAAACATGCCTCTCTCATAATGTCAAACCACATAGTCCCTTCTTTTTCAAATATTACTGCTCTTCTTTTTTGGGGGGGTCGGGGACAGGTAGTTCCCTGGCTGGAGAAACTCTTCTTAATACTCAGATAGGCATGTAGAACTATCAGAGACTCAATGTCAAAATAAAATAAGAGAAATTCTAGTCAGTGGTCAGACAATCTGTCATTCATCCCCACAGAGTTAACAACAGAGTCTGGAATAGCCAGAAAAGGCCAGAAAAATAATTTTAAAGGAAGACAAAGTGGGGGAAAGAAGGCAAAAGTTTGAGTGCTTTTAGGTGATAAATATTCCTCATCAAAATATTTAACTCTGTAAAAGCATGCCACAATATATTGTTCATTGTGGGTGGCAGGATCCAAGAGCTTGGGAGCAATTACATTTTTCCTCAAAGTGAATTTGTATGTATAATTTAATACAGGAAGGCAGCACTAAATAGTTTGAATTCTATTAAAAATTTTAGAGTATTAGAAATTAGACCAGTCTAATGTAGCCATATTTTATGACATTTCACATTTTACATGTTATTTTAACTAATTTTCTACAATATTGCTTGTCTCAAGGTTCAAGGGTCTTTGAAACTTAATTTTCAGTTGCCAGTTGCTACAGGCAATTTCTTGTCTTTTGTTTTTAATATACTGTGTATGATGAAGTTGGTTGAGTGAATTGATAGGCAGGTATTTCTATGTAACTTTCCATAAGTGCAATAACCACATTTAAACTGAAAATTTAGTTCTTTGAAAGAAGGGAAAAATACAATTAGGATCCATGGCTGCTGATGTGCCATTTAACAAAATTTCTCAAAGGAAATTGGTTAATTCCAAAGAGTAATCTTTCCAAACTTCTGAAGTGTTTTCATCTTTCATTGAGACTCTCATGCTTTGTCATAATGTCTTACACCAGCCTTCTCTTCTCTGATGAACAGGTTTAAAGCACATTAATCCACTTTAAAATATTAAACTCAAGAGAAAAGTACAGCTCACCTCAATTCTTCGTGTCACCCAAGAGGCCAACAGGGTGGACTGAGAAAGGAATCTTCTCCACAGAACCACATGAAGTCTAAGCCAAATGGAAGATAAAAATAGCTAAGACCAATGCTGAGAAATTATCATATGTTTGCACAGCTTGTGAGCTAAATCCTTAATGGGTAAAGCCCGTGTTTTGTGCCTCTGGTTAATTCAGAATTGTTTTTAAAGTGAGCTGCAAATCTTTGTGCATTTTTAGGAGCACTTCCGTCTGTCCTAACAAGACCTAAGTCACTTGTTCAAAATACACAGAAGCAGTTGCTAATTTTGGACAGCAAGCAGCTCTTTTCCTTTGCCTTAGGCTTACCCTAAAATCTAGTGTCTCCTGAAAGTGTACTCCTAAACACAAAAAGGCTAGGGAAAAATAGCATGCAGGTATGTCTCGATGTGGGCTTTTCATACAAGGGGCATTTTCCACTTGTGGTGTATGTATCATTTGTATCCTCTTCTTAAACCAAGTACCTCAAAATGCAGTGATGTGACAAGGATTGGCCTTGTTAAGTGGCATTTGTTTGAAACATCAAAATGAATCCATTTCCACATGAAGATGCTTTTTTATGTACATTAGATCCCTGTTGGGTGATCTGTACTGCTTAAAATTTAATACTTGTTGCCATATCACTAAGTGTTAATATGATTTATTGTATAGAAACACAAACATAGATGGTAAAAAGGAATCATTCTGCAGGGCTAGACAAGTCAGAGGGGCCAGCAGTGAACTTTCCCCGGTGGTAACAAGAACGAAGAGATTAGCATATTATGTTAACGAGGTGTGCTGCACTCCCATGCTCTGGGAGACTTGTTGCTAAGCAATACCCACTACAGCAGAGTAAGAGATATGAAAACATAATTCAGTTATGGAAACAATAAAAGAATGCCCTTACCATTTTTTTTAAAGGAGGTTACTATAATACATAATTTCAGGTCGAAATCACTCTAGAGCACACATGGGGGTTGAAGAGCAGCTGCGAATTATTCAGATTTATGAAGGGGTGGCGTGAGATTAGCAAGAACCTGATATAAAATCGGGTTAAGCCTTACTGCCATCCATCACTCCCCTGGAGCATGACAATAAGCATAAGCACAATAACATTACAGGGAACCACACATACACAAGAGATTTATTTCACCAATATAATGTTATAAGATCAAAATTGGGTTTAAAGTTCATTCTTTGTAGATAGAATATTTCATTCACATAAAATTGTTTCTAAAGTTAGCATTTCCCTCAAAAAAAGAACAGTATTAAAGGCATCAAGTACGTGCAATATTTCAGTGTTACATACATAAATATATTTCTTTTAAACAATAAATATTTTTGGCAGGGAACTTGAAATTACTAGAATTCTATCTGAGTTAACTTTTAGGACCAATTTTTAAAAAAGAGGGGTTTACTTGGTTTGAATAATAGGTAGTTTGGGGGCCAACCTTTGGATTCCCTATAATGCAGTTGTAATATCATAAGTAATAATCAAGGATGACATATTTATAAAGAGAAATTATCCTAAGAGAGGATATATTGGTATTTCTAGTTATGCAGGGTCTATTTTAACTGTGTTGAGAAACTATGAGCAGTGCCATGGAGCCAGTGGGGCATTTTCATTTGGTTCTGTTGTTCAGATTCAAACATGCTCTTTTCCTAGATTGCTGAATGTTGAGGTCCTCTCCAAATGGCAATGATTTTATTAATAATTTTTTATCCACTTCACACATGTAGCCAAGTCTTTGTTAGGGTTTCTACTATTTCAGATATCTGGAATACCAGAGAACTATTGTCTGAAGGACTCCAGAAATTTTGGGTGAGTGTCTGAACCCTATCAGGATAACATTTTGACAAAGCAGCAGGTGTGTTTTTGTACTTCTTCCCAGAAACATTCATCATTCGTGTCTGAAGATGTGACATTGCCATTAGTCTCAGAGGACAGTTGTCACAATTGTACACTTTTAGTACCTGTAAGAACTTGTATGAGTGCACTTGAAAGAAAGATTTAGGAAGAAGAATACATCACTCAGACTAGACAGAGACCCCCGAGCCAGAAAAGAGTGAAGGAGAGTTGGGAGAGGATACAGAAGAATTCTGATGGAAGGAGACTTGTTTTTAAAACAGTGAAGACCGGGGTTCCCTGGTGGTGTAGTGTCTAGACTTCGGCACTCTCAACACCATGGCATGGGTTCGATTCCCAGCCAGGGAACCACCCAAAAAAGAAATGAACAAACAAATAACCCATGGACACAATCGATAATTTAATGTTTATTTGGGGACGAGTGGGTTAGGGAGGGGAGAAAGGGGAGGGGGTGGGAGAGGAGGGGGGGAAGCTAAATATAAGGTGATGGAAAGAGAAGTCACATTAGGTGGTGAACTTATTATACATCAAGTTGACAATGCACTGTAGAATT
>PVJL010018411.1:0-15945 GCA_004026885.1 Lyroderma lyra | reverse complement strand
TAATGTCTTGTGCATTGCAAGACTTCCAGGTGTCAAACTGCAGTTGCTATTACAGCATGAGTTGCTATAACACTGTTTGAAAGTGCCACAGTCACACTGCTCACTTTCATTCCTCACATTATCTCTACTTTGAGCCACTGACTTATTTCTATTTGTATACACAATATTAGTCATAAAAATGCAAGATGTTGGTATGGGTAAATTATGAACTGTGTGGTGCATGTGTTTAAATGAACAGTCACTGAAGACATCTATTAACACAGGGTATCTGTTCATAATGCAGGTCGTCTTTCTCTTGAATACATAAACGTTTTCATCATAATAAAGACCAACATTTCTCCAACTGTTGAGCTTCTAAAATAGCTAACAATAAATAATGTCTGACCAGATGACCTAGCAAGACAAGATTTTTATTGTGGCACAGACAATATATTATTGCATAAAAATAAAGGTGATGGTTTCAGATCTAATTATAATTAAGGCTGAATGTAGCCAATGAGATTGATAAAAGATATATTCATAATGTTGATAATACAAACTCCAGGGCACACCATAGTTTCTTATGTTGCCTGATCTCTGTCATTATAAATGACCATAATGCCAATGTAGTACCTTATATCAAGACTTTTGTACATAGGGTTAATTAAATCACTGATACTTTTCAATTAATTGGCACATCTTGACACATTGTTGTATAGAGTAAAAATTGAATAAGCAGCTATAATACAGCCTTTCATATTTTCC
The DNA here is from genome assembly GCA_004026885.1 of Lyroderma lyra. NCBI lineage: Eukaryota > Metazoa > Chordata > Mammalia > Chiroptera > Megadermatidae > Lyroderma > Lyroderma lyra. The sequence continues at coordinate 15,201 of PVJL010018411.1, read as the reverse complement.
CTATGAGATGAATTGAATTTACTGCTAATCCACAAAGACTACACTGGCATCAGCTTGAGAAAACAGAGGGTACCTGTCGTTCTTGTATCTCAATTAATATGAGAGTCCTGTTACACTGATGTTCACCACTATCTGAGAAACAATGTGTTCAAATCTTTGAAAATTGTTGAGGAATTTGATTTCACAAGTAAGACATTCAACTTCATAATGCCTTCCAGGCTCACAAAGTATGTGTTCATGGTGACCATAGAAAGAGAAACTTCCTTCAGGTAACTAAGGTAGTAACAGTCCAGAGACACAAAGGGGTGCTCCATCTTCAAGGTTCCTTGGCCAGTCATAAGCAGCAAATATCCTGGCCCAAATATGCTCCCAAGCCTTTACAAGAGGAAACAGAAGCCATGAGAGGGCCCTCACCTGTCTGCTCAGAATGAAGCACACCACCCTCTTTTCTTCTCCCTCTCACAACACTGAATGACCTCTGTTAGTATAATTATCACTGGTATCCTTCAAAAGCCTTTCTCTTAAACCTTAACACTTCATTTTACTATTACACATTGGCCATCTCTAGTAGCTATTCTCTTCAGAATTATAATAAGATCTAGTCTCCACACATAATGGCTTTTATTTATCTTATAAAAAGCCAAAATATCTTGTCAGTGATTGTGAACCAAAACTTTCAAAATTCTTTTCTAAGGGTAGGTAGACCCTATCAACTCATTCCCACCCATTGAAACATTAACAACTATTACTTGTAGTAAGTGTGATGTTATATCAGACTTCCCCAGGACCACCATCCCATCAAGGCCATAACAGAGCCTTCTACATGTGATAAAACTCAGCCCAGATACCAACTGCTGAATCAGGTGCTCATCAATTTCTAGAAGAAAAATATCTCCTCTTCCCATCCACTATTACATAGCATATGTGTCATTTCTCCAGGTCCAAACCAGAGCATTGAAATGTGTCCTGTTACTCTGTCTCAGTCTACTCTTGTTAACCCTGCTGTTATTTACATACAGGCAAGGAAATTAGTTAATACAAAATTTACTCTACTAATAGCATTGAACAGCCAAAAGCATTAAGGTACATTTAGTGCTCTGCTCATGAAATGACATGGAGAAATGGACTTTTTATAGATAACTGGTTCTAAAAAGAAGTCAATGAACAGGTTAGATCTTAAGGTTGATATAATTTGGACCTGCCCCAGTTCCACAGGTGTGACACCTGAGACAGAAGTGAAGCAAGTGGTACATGTGCCAAGGTGTCAGTCAAAGATGAGGGCTCACTTAGGTCCATTCTAACTACCAGGAGATACAATACCGCTGATAACACTGATGACAACATTTAACAGCACAGGCACATCTGCTGTAAATTTCACATATTAACTCACTATTGTGATCATGTATTTCTATCCTTTCAGAAAAGAAAAATGTAGAAAAGTGATGCCACATCCTCAAAACCCCACAGTGAGAAAGGGTGGAGCTGTGTTCTGCTGTCCACTACTACTTATTTGTATAATCCCAGGCACAATTCCAGGATTTAACAGCTCAGGAACTCAAGAAAGCAGCTCTAAAGAGTTTTCTAGGAAAACTTACCTTTTAGTAGAATCTTTCCACCAGTCAGCATGACGTATTTCTTCTCTAAGATAGTCACTGTGAAGGTTAATTTCTAAAAACAATGCATACTCTCTCACCCAATGTGGTGGAAACCATGTTCACTTTTTGTGTTCACCATGACATGGGCGGTGGAAAAACGGGAAAGTTGGAACAAGGTGATGAAAGACAGTAGCCAAAAGTATGCTTCAAGCAGGACGAAGGGACTCCAGCCTCGTGGCCTAAGCCCTGAGTTGGTCCAACGCATACATTTTATTGATGGACATACAAGGAAGTGAAACTGGTTTTTCCATAGTCTGTGAGTTACATTGTCTAGGAGACTGCTCTTCCTCAAAGTCCCCATTGTGTTCCAACATGCATTGTGTCTCTATGAGAACATATCACCCCAAGGACTCAGCATAACAAAACCAACCCAGGGGGTTGATTCAGTATCCAAGTCATCTCCAAGAAAGCATGACTGATATTGTTCTTTCAGGTCACCACTGGAGCAATGTAGGACACAAGGCAGCCAGGGCTAGGAGATTAACATCAGAGAGGGTGAGGGCCTATGTCTCACCTCTGTTGAGCCCAAGCTCTCTCCTGATGGCCCCTATGCAACTGTGCCTGTCTTAGGTTGCACCTCCCATGAGGAATCTTACCCATCCTTGGTTAACCAGCCATCCTCTGGGCCCACAGAAGGTGATGTGAGGTATGTGAGTGAGGGAGGAACAGAACCCCTGAGAGAGGGTCAGTTCTGTCTCCTAGATATTCTATGCCCTGTGACCTCCACGTTAGCTCCTGCCTTAGGATGTCATGGGGAACCCATGAGGGGACAGATGTTTTGGCATTTGTAAGGTAACATCTACCCTTTTCTGTGTTTGTAGAAGGAGAAACACAGACCTGGCTATTCCCTTATCTATAGCCCATCATAGGGCTTGTCCACATCTAAAGATTGAGTAAAATAGAAAAGGAATGATTAGCAACAGTGCAATTGCACCTGCAAATCCTCAACCTAGGGTCTTCACACAGGTGAGGGGATTTTAAATGAGACGACCCTTCAGCCACCATGGAAAGAATCTCCTCTCCTGGTAGAAGAAAAAGTGTGGCATGAGTCATCTGATACAGTTCTTTCTGCAGCTGTAGAATATCTACAGTGAGGTTTTGAGCATGTCCCCGGAGGTGAGCTCACACCTCTGACCATTGAGTCCTACTTTGGTTGTAAGAGAAAGGAGTCACACAATAGTTAGAAATATTCCAATTACATTTCAGTATAACTATGGTACAGAGATTCTCTAATTCATCTCCAAGGAAAATTACAGTTCTCTCCAAATAACTAATTTAATATTAATTTCTTGGTCAATTTTGATTTGTTGATTTCAAGCCTTACATGCATTTTCATGTCATTCGTGTACAAACTGAGTAGTCTGTACAGCTTGATATACGGCTATTTCAGAGACAGCAGCAACAGTAGCTATTGTTATAATTCCCATAATAGCTGTAAATAGGAGGCCAATAAATATCTTTGTCAGATTTAAAATTTTATGAAGGAGTTGTAAAGCAATATGAACAGTTGGGGAGCCTTCCCACATTCTAGGGGCTTGAACAGATAGCCATAATCCCCATCTTCTTCTTAAAATCATAATTTCGTAGTGGGAGGCATTATAAATTGAGGAATTAATACATGTATACAAATGACATGAAAGGCATTTAACCACTTTTAGAGTTGGATCAATTATAAAGTTTTCTAATAGAAAAACAAAAGAATTTTTAAGATGAACTTATAAATCAAACTTTTTTTAAATCTAAAGGTATATTTTTGGTTTTCATCTATAGTATAATTTCATTCCCAGATTTTATTTTGTCCTAAACTTAAGTCTACCTTCTATAAAGTTTTTTTGTAATGGAACTCAGATGGGCTTTATCATTTCTATTTTTTTTTGGAAGTTCCCAAACCTGACCAGTGAGAGTTAGGTATGGAGGATCAGTTCTATTACAAATGAATGTGTATAAATATAGCCTAAAGCAGTATGGTCAGAAAAAATAAACTTTCTACTATTTTCCTCAGGAAATTTCAGATTTTTTGGCATCTGATCCAAATGAAGTCAAAATATTTTAAAGTAAACATAGCTTTTGTTAATTAATTGTATCTGCAGGGGGGCCTTTATTTCTCCCTCTTTTTGTTTTTGTTTTTGAACAATTTCTTTTTTGTTACATCATAAATCTTTGAAACATATATATATATATATATATATATATAGATATAGATATAGATATAGATATAGATATAGATATAGATATAGATATAGATAGATAGATATTTAGCAGTATTTCAATTGAGCATCAAATTTTTTGATGACCTAAAACAATAAATTAACATTTATTTAATATCCTGTTTAATGAACTATTACTTGGGACTAAAATTTGAAATTTTATTGTTGATCTTAGAATTAAAATGGCTGTACATACACACATATGAACAAATCTGGATTCATACATAGATACACAAACACTAAACATATATTATCTCTGGTTGTTTGGTCTAATTGTATCCAGGACATGCAAATTACACATTTATTTAGCTATTACATCTGGATTTGACCATAATCATGGGGATATTAATCCTAAAAGGCCACAATTTACAATTTACACAAGACAAAAAATTTATACATACACAAGACAACAAAGGAAACATTTAGTTTATCCTAACTGACTAGAAAGGCACTTGTGAGGGCAAAACATTAGTGCAACTTCACTCCAGTGAGCAAAATAACTCAGCAGCTGATTCCAGAGGCTTATTTTGCACAAAGATTTATCTCAGACCCCAGAATTTACTACTTTAAGGCATTTCTGCGGAACATTAAGAATTTGACAACTTGGGTAGGTTTGAACAACCCATAGAGACTGTTTGTTCGTGATAGAAAATTGAGAACTAAGGCCATTAGTATTTGTATGGGTCAAAGAATGAAAATGTGTTGCCTTGGTAACATGGGTCTTTCCTACTAAGGAATCTGCAAGAACATTACCATTAGTCTTTGGACCAGGTAATTTAGTATGAGAATGTATGTAGGTGATGAAGAAGATGTGTTGCTGATTTCTCAAATCCTGTAGGAGTTGGATAAATAAAATCTGGAGAGACTGATTAGTATTACTCAAAAGAGATGTTGTTTCAATATTTTGTATTATATGAACAACATAAGCAGAATCAGAAACAATATTTAAAGGTATAGAAAAAAATTTGTAAGGCAGTTAAAACTGCTATTAATATAGCCTTTTGTGATGAAGTACATAGAGTTTGTTTGAATAAGTTGATGTCATTTCTCACTGACAATTGCCACTTTGCCATTATTTGATCCATGCATAAAAACTGTACTACCCCAGGGAAGAGGAACCTGTCTGAGATTTTTAGGTAAAAATTGAATTAGTTTTTAGAAGAAACTGGAATAACTTGTTTTTTGGATAATGATTATCAACTTTTCCAAGCAACTACAAATAGCAATCTGCCAAGATTTAGAATGAATGTTTAAGTGTATTGTTGATTGTTTTTTATAAGGAACCACAATTTGATTAGGTTCCTGTTCTATTTAAATGAAGCACCCTAGTATGAGCTCCTGATAGGAGTTCTGAAATTAATTTTACATAGCTCAGGAATGACTTAACCAAGTTGTTAGGCAAGAAAAGTCACTCACCAGATTATTTTGTTAAACAATTACTACTGAGACTGAATGAGAAGTAGGAAAAATTACAATTTGTAAAGGCAGAGAAGGATTTATACGCTAAATATGAGCTTTTTGTACTTTGTGTTTTATTATTCTAACTGTTGGCTTGAGGAGTTAGGATGCGGGGACTATCTGATAGAAATAAGAGCTGCAATGCTGGGCGGTAGTATGAAACTTTATTGTGCAAACTGTGGGGCTGCCTCACAAAGGGAGGACAGCAGGGGATTTTATAGGGAAGTAGCATGCCAGGAAGTTGCAGAAGTGTCGGTGTGTGATTGGCTGATTTGAGTTTTTGCGCCAACAATTTTACACCATTTGGCCTGATTTCCTGTAAAGCAAAACTTTTGAAAGTTAGAGGACAGGGTGTAGGCTTTAACTATGCAAAATGCCGATCCAGGAGCAATCTTAGGTTGAGCCTATCACTATCCATTTGAGTGGAGCCTCGCAAGAGATAAAATAAATTACTGAGAGCATAAGTAGAAATACCTAAAGTAGGATGTAACCAATTAATATCTTCTATCAATTTTTGTAAGTCATTTAAAGTATTTATTTGGGGACGAGTGGGTTAGGGAGGGGAGAAAGGGGAGGGGGTGGGAGAGGAGGGGGGGAAGCTCAATATAAGGTGATGGAAAGAGAAGTCACATTAGGTGGTGAACTTATTATACATCAAGTTGACAATGCACTGTAGAATTGTATGCCTGAAACCTATGTAATCCTTGCTAACAGATGTCACCCCAATAAGTCTAACAATAAAAATGAATTAAAAAAAGTATTAATTCGATCTCCCCTTATCTGGACATTTGGAGCTAAATAGATTGCCAGTCCACAAATGTTTCTAAATATTGAACTGGTTTTGTGGTTTGAATGTTATTAGGAGCAATGCAAAGTTCAACCAAATTAAGTTGCTCTTTAATTAATTTAATTAATCTAGCTGTTTATCAGAAGATGAAGCACACGAATATCATCCATATAGTGAATAATATAACATTCTGGAAAATTAGTTTTTACAGGTTGTATTGTTCAAGCTTTGAAAAGCTGACAAATTGGAGGATTATTAAGCATTCCTTGTGGAAGATCTTTCCATTGATATCTTTTTAAAGGTTCCTTGTTGTTAATTGAAGGAACAGAAAATGCAAATCAAGGACAATCACTAGGATGTAAAGGAATTGTATAGAAACAATCTTGTAAATCCATAAATATTAAAGGCCAATTTTTGGAATCAGAAGGCTGGGAGAGCCCAAGCTGTAAGGCACCCATGGGCTCAATTATAGCATTAATAGCTTGTAAATCAATGAGCAATCACCATTTTCTTGATTTTTTAAAATGAGAAATATAGGAGAATTTCAAGGACTAGTAGAAGGTTTTTTATGATCTTGTGTTAATTGAGTTTGTATTAATTTTGTTAATGCCCCTAATTTTTCCTGGGAGAGGGGCCACTGTTCTATCCATAGAGGCTTATTACTTATACCTTTGAGGGCTATGGGTGTTGGTAACTGTGCAACAATGGCCCCTGGAAAAAGGTTCTTCTGTTTTTGTTTGTTACCCTAATCCCTCTCGTCCTTGTTGGGATGGGGGTTGAATAGGCTGAGTAATTTCTTGATTAAATCTTCCTAGATCTTCGTTTGGTTGGTATTTATTCTGATTCATAATTTGTTGATTTTGGGGACTGTATTGTCCAAGAGGTATTCAAATTTCTGTCTGTCATTTTGTAAGTAGGTCCCAACCCCATAAATTAACTGAATGTCTGCAACATAGGGTTATAAAAATCTTTTTTGTTCCTCTGGCCAACAAGGAAAAATTCAGACACTTTGGTGCAAGCCCACCCCCACAACATTAATAACTGGCTCTTGGACGTTTTAATTTTTTGACCATTTCTGAGAGCTAATTATGGAATCGTCAGCTCCAGTATCTAAAAGACGTGTAAAATTTTACTTTGTTTCTCAATTTCACAAACATGGCATATTTTTGACATCTGTTTTGTTAAAAAGATTTTTGTCTGTCCTGTGCTTCTAAAATTTCCATTTTCCCTTTTTTGAGTTCTTCTTTTTTGCGGGAGAATGTATAGCAACAAGAGTAACTGTGTAACCTGTTCTCCCTTTTTTGCTTTCCAAGGAACCAAGGAGGACTTGATAATTTGAATTATTTCTTGATAATCAGAATCAATAAAGCCCAGTGCTATCCTTTTTTACATTAAGGACACAAGCTACATGATTTATGTCCCATAAAAACAGTAGCATTAGCCAAACAGGAATCATTGTTTTGTTTCATTTTTACAATTTTTTTTAGTATGGCCTGGCTTTCCACAATCATAGCAAGTGCCAGAAAAATTGTTTTGATTTATTTTTAATCCAGTCATGGCTTGGGTGAGCATGGCAACTTTAAATTGTTTTGTTCCTACTCCCTGACATAAACATATGTATCTTATTGTATCCATTTTTTCTTTCATAGTTCCTATAGCCTTTTCACAATCATCATTAGCATTATCATATGCTGCAATTTGTAAAATGATCTTGGCAGCCTTCAAATTGGTCACCTGTTTGTTTATAGCATCCTGTAAGTAGGAAACAAATTTAGAATATGTTTCTCGATGATCTTGTGAATTTTTTTTGAAATGACACTGGGGCTTTACCCTCAATTTCTATTTTTTTCCCATGCCATTAAACAAATTTTATATAATTGATCAATAGCCTGTTCAGTCATCCCTAATTGACCCTGTGTAGTTTCCCAATGACCATTTCCTAGCAACTGATCCTTATTAATAGCTATGGAATGAATAATATAAAAATCTGAAAAATTAGTTTTTATATGTTGTAATACTCAGGCTAGGGGCTTGAATTCATGACCCTGGGATTAAGAGTCCCAAACTCTCCCAACCGTGCTAGATGGGCTAGGTGTTGAATCCTAACCATTAGACCACCAATGAACCCCTCTACGATACAATCAGCAGAGTTCTGTACCAAATATTTTCCATGTTTTTAAATCTAACGTCCCTAGATTCAGGAACCATGAACAAAGAGTTTCAACTGCCTTAAAAATCTCCTCTAGTATCTGATCTGACACTTGAGTGCCTCCGGCCTTAAGAAGTTGTTTAAGCAAGCAAATGTAAGGCCTGTACCAGCTGTTAGAATTCCCCATGACCTTGATGAAATCCCCAGGTGTTTCCCTACCTTCAGTAGTTTTGCATGATACCCTCCTGGGCCTTGCACCACGAAATGTCCTCATTTGACTCTAAGTCAACCTTCTTTCTTGAGCCCCATGTTGGGCGCCAGATGTTGCATCCAGCACAACATGGACAGTGGAAAAATTTGAAAGGCGGTGCAAGGTGATGAAAGCCAGTAGCCAAAAGTTTGTTTCAAGTGGGACCAAGAGCCTCCAGCCTCGAGGCCTGAGCCCTGAGTTGGTCCAACGCATACATTTTATTGATGGACATACAAGGAAGTGAAACTGGTTTTTCCATGGTCCGTGAGTTACATTGTCTAGGAGACTGCTCTTCCCTAAGTTCCCATTGGGTTTCAACATGCATTGTGTCTCTATGAGAACATATTACCCCAAGGACTCAGCATACCAAAACCAACCCAGGGGGTTGATTCAGTATCCAAGTCATCTCCAAGAAAGCATGACTGATATTTTTCTTTCAGGTCACCACTGGAGCAACATAGGACACAAGGTAGCCAGTGGCTAGGAGATTAACATCAGAGAGGGTGAGGGTCTATGCCTCACCTCTGTTGAGCCCAAGCTCTCTCCTGATGGCCCCTATGCAACTGTGCCTGTCTTAGTTTGCACCTCCCATGAGGAATCTTACCCATCCTTGATTAACCAGCCATCCTCTGGGTCCACAGAAGATGATTTGAGGTAAGTGAGGGAGGGAGGAACAGAACCCCTGAGAGAGGATCAGTTCTGTCTCCTAGATGTTCTATGCCCCTGTGACCTCCACGTTAGCTCCTGCCTTAGGATGTCATGACGAATGCATGAGGGAACAGACTGATTGACTGTTGTAAGGAAACATTCACTGAATTCCAAATTTATTGGCAGCTACACAGAGAGCAAGAAACTAATGCATCTATAATATGTGAGCCTGTCCCCGAAGAACAGGTTACTGACAAACATACAAAAGAATTTGGGAGCTTCCACTAGCTGTGTGTCTGTAGTCCTGAGCATAGTTTCAGTTTCCTCAATGTCAACACTCAAGGAGAGTTCTGAGGTTTCTAGGGTCTTGTAGGCTTTCAGTTGTGTACAGGAAAAAAGCAGGTTTAGGGTGCTACTGGCTATCTCAACATTGGTAAGGTGTCCATCTAAGTAGAGTCTACTATGTTCTCTAAAGTAAACCACAGGGTTAATTATTATGAATAAATCCATCTCTACAGCAAACATTGAATATTTGTAGTATGGAAGCTGTTTCAGGTGAAGAAATGTTCACCCACCTTAAATGAACAAATAAAGCTGTTATGAATTATAATAAACTTTGAGTTGAACACAGCTCTGTCTGAATTCAAAGTAATTATACATTAACCATTGTCTCCCAAATTTTAAATATACATTAAACAGACATTAGCTAATGCAGAAGGAAAATGAATTAGAATGAGTGTCTGACAATTTAGAGGACACTTGTGTGGTGGGTGTTTTAAAAATAAATATATATTCACAGGCCCAGAGGCACATTGTTTTAATCCTAAAAGAGACATTGATTCTTTCCACATACTCTTGTCTGACCAGCTCCTTCTGCACATTTTCTGGCCTGACAAAAACAGTCCCTGGGCATGATGACAAGGACCCCAGGAAGAAGGTGGGTTCTTATAGGGAAGTCAGCACCCTCCTTCCTGGGGAAGCTCCAGAAAGTGGGACATCTCCTCCCAAATTTCTCTTTTTTGTGGAAGGGCAACTCTCACTTACAAATTTCTGTAAATCTAGGATCTAACCTGCAAGAGCATGAATCAAATGTGGTTATTCCTCTTTCTGCTTTCAAATCTCAAATATGAGCAATTCACAGATTCACACAGGAAGGTATGGGAATTCTACTTCTGAGCATATGACTTTCTGTAGTTTTCTCTGTTTCAGGTGTCCTGTCCAAAGTGCAGTTGCGGTAATAGGGCCCAGGAATGGTGAAGTTTTTGCTAACTCTCTCCCTCACCTGCACTGTCTTGAGTTATTCCATCATCAGTGGTTTCTGTTGGGCCATGATCCGCCATCCCCCAGAGAAGGGGCTGGAGTAAATTGGGCACATATATGCTAGCAGTATCACTTACTACAGCCATTCTCTGAGGAGCCACTCCTCTATCTTCAGAGACATGTTCAAAAAGTAGTTATCCCTGAAGCTGAACTTTGTGACCACCAGGACATGGCTGTGTTTTACGGTGCAAGACACAGTTAAGGATTTTCAGTGTGAGCCCCAACACAAACCTTCCTGCAGGAGACAGGTGCTGGGCTACAGAAGAAACTCATAACACCAGGGACACTCAGGACCCACTAAGCACAGAACCAGCCTCAGAAGCAGTTGCAGAGTGAGGTGGATCTGGAGCTTTCAGGTGGGAGCAAGAATTTCCTCTCAAAGCTCTCAGATGCCCTCAAATACAACTATTGCTTTTACTATGAGGCTCCAAGTTCTCATATTGTAACTTCAAACTACACTTAAATAAGTGACCTCGTGTGCTTGCATATGACATATCACAGTGACTACATAGTTCCTGTGTGTCCTTCACCAAGTTCCTGTGTGTCCTCTTTTTATTTCTTGATAAATCAATCATCATGAGGGTTCTTGGCTTTTCTGTGGTTTAGAAACATTTCCTGCAAAAAGAGACTACAGCACACTCCAGACCTTTGTGTGCCAATGACGGTGTGCCTGATGGTACAATCTCATCTCTAATCCTGGTTTATGTGAGATAGCACACCATGGGGGCCAAAGACACCTTCATCATCCCTATCCTGCTCTTCACCCCACCTAAAAAACAGTGTTTTCACTGGGTGGCTTGTTTTTAAGGAGACATTCTGTTTCTGCTGTGAGGCTTACATGCACCCCTTGTATCTAGCAAGGTGCTCAAATGCCCTTCCAAAATGTGAAATTACCTGAGCCATAAAGGTTTTGTTTTGTTTCGTTTTGTTTGTTTTTTTGTTTGTTTTTTGGTTTTGGTTTTATTTTTGTTTTGTTTCTGTTTTTCTGTTTTTTTGCATTATGTCCTTTACCAATTACAGCTTCCTACGAGGGACTTGACATTGCTAATACTTTCAGTGATTTCATATTCAATTATGATATGCCAGGTGTCACTTACACTTAGTTCAGTAGAATTTCTACACCTACTAACAGGTTAGAGGTAACCTCTGAGGATACTTTTGGTTTCTTCACCAATGTGTAAAAATCATGAAAATCAACATTCTTATTCTCAGAGGAAACTGGATTAAAAATGAACAGTAATATGTCTCCAGAACCCATCACAAAGTTAGAATTGCAAGAAAAGCCTCTGTTGAAGACACAGGCACATCCAGACTCCCAGGTGGTTCTGCTCACCAGGAATAGAAGCTGCTAGAGGCAAAAGCTGGTAGAATCACTTCCAGGGTGATGATTATGAATGGATGGGGCATGAAGGTGGACTACTAGGGAGAGAGCTCCTAGGAGTCACACCTCACCTTTCTGTGGGCTTTCCCTCCAGACACATTCAGGTTATTAAGGGATGATCCATATGGTTGACCTCATGGCCCTTACAGGGAGACGGGAGTACTAATCACTGAGAAATCCACCCAAAACTTTCTTCAGAAGATCATCTATGAAAAGGGCTTCTCCAGAATCCTCTTCTAAGTGGTGGATGGAGGTTCTTACCTATCACAGATATAGAAAGGCTGCATAGTTATGAGAGTTAAGAGACCCAAGGAATAGACTGTGGATGCTGCAAGCAGAAAGAGAATAGTAATAGGGAAGTAATCTGACCACAGATAGTGTTGCAGATATTCAAGCCTAGCCCCAGGATGACTACCCCACAGATACTTAATAAAAGGATCCATAATATCCAAGATGTGATATTCTACAGTATTTCTTATCAATCAATGTCAACCCAGTAAGTCTAACAATAAAATAAACGACCAGAACACCAGTACTGTAATAGTAGATAAAAGTTGAAAGAATGGTGACACACACACTCCCTGAGAGAGAACTTAGAGATGCCCAAAACAACAGGAAAACCAAATTGAGAACATCAAATAATTTGAGGCTCTTCTCTCAGCTAAAAAAAAACAGTTCAGAGTAATTCTCTTCTGGACTTCAGACTTCATTCTCTCTTTGTTTTTTTGTCTTTGCAAAAATCTTTCTTTCTCTTGAACCCTGAATTGTACTCAAGATTTTATACGAAGATTCAACCCGAGGCACAGATGGAGAGGAGAGGCTGGTTTCTGCAGGAAACTGTCTGGAGCACCTCTGGGATCAATGAGATTTGAGGCCGTCTCCATATCAGAAATTAGTCATGTGAGAAAATGAGCATGTAAATGAAGTCACAGGAACATGAATCCTTAGTCTATCATGGCGAGAATGTGTCTGGGAAAAGACAAGGTGTTCCAGATGCTCTGTGAGAAGGGAAGCTCATCTTATTCACTTGCCTACTGCTTTCCTGCTCACCAGGAAACATGACCAAGTTATCACACATGAATCAGGTGAAAATGGTGCTGCCTTCTCTGGGTCTTCCTCTGATTTCACAGGTGTGTACCTGACCACAGGCATGAATTTACCAGGAAACCTCCAGCTGCAGACCTCAGTTATTCAACAAAGGATTTTTACCACATTGGTCCTTTTCAAAGCAAGTCTAATTTTTTCTCACCTAGCATATGGGTTTATATGACCTACAAAGACAGAAAACAAAACATGCATGTTCTTCCCAAGGTTATGCTTGGATTATCAGTGTCTTCTATCAGGTCTCCAAAGGAATTCAAAACCCAATCCATACAACAGAGGAGGGCATTTTCTATGTACTTGATGCAGGCAAGAAGGGCAAATTTACAGTCCATTGCCATAAAAGTTAGTCACAGACCGCATGTGTGTGTGTGTGTGTGTGTGTGTGTGTGTGTGTGTGTGTGTGTGTATGTCTAAGTCATTGAGTAACCAAAGTAGAATGCTCTGTGAAAAAATGCAGAAATTCTTAAATGTCACCTTCAACCAGAGGAGCATAAAGGAGATAATGGAGCTTTCAAAGTCATTGAGAGCTTCTGGACTCAAAAGCATTTCAACTGTGTCAATGTATGAGGGAGCCTCAAGGAAGAGGCATCCTGGTGGTTTAATAAAACTTTTTTCTGAAATCTCCCTGTAGACTCACTGGGGTTTAGTAAAGCCAAAACACTACTTCCACAGATGATGTCCATAGCATAAGGTATATATAAGGAAGCATTGTGAAGTCAGGGCCCAGATATTTGCTACTGGTCTAGAGACCCTAGATGTCAATGTCCTCTGAACCCAGAAAAAACCTTCCCTTTCAGGGTGCCAGCTGGATTACAGAGGGCACTTATGTTTCACACAGCATGGGCTTCAGCCCCAAAAGCATGTTGGAAGGGTTTGGAAGAAGAGTTTTCCCTGAGGACCTGGACCCTTTTTATTTCCACTTTACAAAACATCTAAAATAAGATTTAAACAAGAACTGCTGAAGTGTCTTTATATATATACTACTCAATAGAAAGAATTTACAAACACAATAGGGAATAAAATTAAAATTAAAATTTGGGTTTTTAAAACTTCAAGATACCTTAATAGCAGCAATCTGAATAAAAAGAATGTTTTCAATAATTTTAATATTCAAAATTTTGTGACACCTATTAGCAGAGAAATGAGACATTTGGGGGTTCCCTGATTGTGTAGTGGCTAGGCTTCAGCACTCTCACCTCCACAGCCTGTGTTTGATCCCTGCTCAGGGAACAAAAAAGAAAGAAGGAAGGAAGGAAACAAGGAAGGAAGGAAGGAAGGAAGGAAGGAAGGAAGGAAGGAAGGAAAGAAAGAAAGAAAGAAAGAAAGAAAGAAAGAAAGAAAGAAAGAAAGAAAGAAAGAAAGAAAGAAAGAAAGAAAGAAGGAAATGAGATGGTTGCTCTAAAATCCCAGAACATGCTCTGATGATCTTCATGTCACTCAAAGGAATGTTACAAATGTTCTGTGGGGTCTTGATTCCCAGTGGAAAAATCTGTTTTCACATAGTTTAAGGACATGGCAGGGAACACATATTGTTTAAATGGGATTAGGACTTGGATCCTCAAACATTCACTGAGCATGGCCCCTGTGTCATCATACTTATTTCAGGTGGGCCAAGTCTTCAGGTGTAAAACAATCTGCTTCATGAATGTTCAAATGAACTGAGGTGGACGAGGTTAACTATGGACAAGTTTTTGGCTTGAGAGGGAACACCTCTGCACAAACACACTCTCCCCTACAGGAGTCGTGACAGCACAGCCCTAACCATGGACTGGAGGTGAAGAGTCATCTTCCTGTGGCAATGGCTACAGGTAAGGGGCTCCCCAGTCCCTGGGTTGAAGAGGGGAATAGGGCCAGTCAGGGCACTTACACTCAGTTCTATCTCCTGTCAACAGGTGTCCATTTTCAGGTCTAGCTGGTGCAATCTGGGGGTGAGTTGAGAAAGCCTGTGGCATCAGAGCAGGTGTCTTTCAAATCTTCTGTATACACCTCCACCAGCTACAATATGCACTGGAAGAGACAGGCTTTGAGACAAGGGCTTGACTAGATGGGATGGGTCAACCCTGACAGTGATAGCACAATGTATGCACAGAAGTTTCAGGGAAGAGCCACCATGACTAGGGGCACATACACGAGCACAGCCTACATTGAGCTGAGAAGTTTGAGATCTGAGGACATGACTGTTTATTGTTGTATGAGACACCGTATGATTATCCACATCCTGAAAGTGTCAGAATTTCTGGGA
>PVJL010018410.1:0-15977 GCA_004026885.1 Lyroderma lyra | reverse complement strand
ATAAGTTTCTAGAAACTTGTCCATTTCTTCTAGGTTGTTAAATTTAGTGGCATAAAGTTCTTCATAATGTTTTCTTATAATCCTTTGTATTTCTGTGGTATCAGTGGCAATTTCTCCTCTTTCATTTCTAATTTTGGATATTTGTGTCCTTTCCTTTCGTCCTTTGATTAGTCTGGTCAGGGGTTTGTCAATTTTGTTGACTTTGTCAAAGAACCAGCTCTTCGTAATATTAATTTTTTCTGTTGTCCTTCTGTTCTCTAATTGGTTTAGCTGTGCTTTAGTTTTTATTATTTCTTTCCTTCTGCTGACTTTGGGTTTTGTCTGCTCTTCTTTTTCTAGTTCTTTAAGATGGGATGTTAAGATGTTTACTTGCGATTTTTCTTGTTTCTTAAGATAGGCCTGTAGTGATATAAATTTCCCTCTTCCTACCGCTTTCGCTGTGTCCCAATAATTCTGATATGTTGTATTTTCATTGTCACTAGTTTCTATATATTTTTTAATCTCATCTTTTATTTGTTCTTTTATCCATTCATGTTTTAATTAGCTGTTGTTTAATCTCCATGTAAATGTGTTTCTTTCTGCTTTCCTTTTACAGTTGACCTCCACTTTCAAAGCCTTGTGGTCTGAGAATACACTTGGTATGATTTCGATCTTCTTGAATTTGCTGAGGCTACTTTTGTGTCCCAGCATATGGTCTATCCTTGAGAATGTTCCATGTGCACTAGAAAAGAAGGAATAGTCTCTTTTTGCTGAATGAAGTGTCCTGTAAATGTAGATTATGTCCAATTGCTGTAGTGTGTCGTTTAGAGCTGATGTTTCCTTATTTACTCTCTGTTTGGATGATCTGTCCATGGCTGTTAGCGAGTTGTTTAATTCTCCCACTATGATTGTGTGTTCATCAGTTTCTCCTTTCAAATCTGTTAGTAGTTTCTTTGTATATTTTGGTGCATCCTGGTTGGGAGCATATATATTAATTAGTGTCAAGTCTTCTTGTTGTTGTATTGTGCCTTTTATCATTATGTAATGTCCATCCTTATCTTTTACTATCTTTTTTTAACCTGAAGTTTATTTCATTAGATAGTATGGCAACTCTCTGCTTTTCTCTGGTTACCATTTGCTTAAAGTATTGTTTCCCATCGTTTCACTCTGAGTCTGTGTTTGTCCTTACGGCTGAGGTGTGTTTCTTGGAGACACCTTTTAATCCAGTCTGCTACTCTGTGTCTTTTTATTGGTGAGTTCAGTCCATTAACATTTAGAGTGATGATCAATATGTGAGGATTTCCTGTGGCCATTACTTATTTCTTAGTTTTTGTTTTATTTTTATTTCTTTCTTGTTGCCCCAACTTTGTTTCATTTTTCCTGATGTTTTGTTACAGGTTGAAGAGCCTCCTTCAGTATTTCTTGGAGTGCTGACCCTGTGCTGGCAAATTCCCTCAGCTTCTGTGTGTCTGAGAAGGTCTTTATTCCACCTTCATATCTGAAAGATAATTTTGCTGGATAATTTATTCTTGGCTGTAAGTTCCTTTCTTTTAAATTTTTGAATATTGGATTCTACTCCCTCCTGGCTTGCAGAGTTTCTGTTGAGAAATCTGATGCCAGTGTGATGGGTTTTCCTTTAAAGGTTATAGTACTTTTTTCCCTGGCTGCCTTGAGAATTGTCTCTTTGTCTTTAGTTTTGGACATCTTCAGTACCATGTGTCTTGGAGAAGATCTGTTAGGGTCCAGGTATCTAGGGGGCCTGTTTTCTTGTTGAACTTGGGGTTCCAGATCTTTCCATAGGTTTGGAAAGTTCTCACCTACTATTTGTTTGAGTATGTTTTCTGTAGAATGCTCTACCCCTTCTTGTATTCCTATTATCCTGATGTGGTTTTATCTCATGGATTCAGATAGTTCTTGTAGAGTTCTTTCAATCCTTTTGGTTCTATATTCCCTCTCTTCCTCTTTCTGAGCTGTTTCCACGTTCTGATCTTCGATATCACTAATTCTTTCCTCTGTCTGGTTGGCCCTGTTTCCTATGGCAATTATTTCATTTCTCAATTCTTTTATGGTATTATTTATCTCTTGCATTTCCATCTCAATCTTCCTTATGTTTTGAATTTCTTTGTTAAATTGTTCCTTTTGTTCATGAAGTTCCTTTTTTATGTCATTCATGTCCTTTTTTATGTTGTTTATGTGAGCCATGGTGCTCTGCCAGTATGTTTTCATTTCTCTCACAGCCTTTAGAATGGCTACTTTAAATTCTCTGTCACTTAATTCGGAAACTTCTAGGTCTAAGAAGCTGTCTTGATAAATGTTCTGTTCTTTCTGAGGAGTTTTAGTTTTTAAGGAATTCATCCTGTCTGCCTTGTTCTTCCTGACTGAGGGTGTTATGTTCAGTAGTGCCCAGGAGCCCAGGTTGGTACTTTTGTGGTGTCTTGCTATAGGGCAGACACGAGGTGGTACTGAGGTGGGGGGGGCAAGTTTTGGGAGAGAGAGGGGTTGTTTATTTCTTATTTCTGGTCTCCTGCTTCGTTTGGAGGTGGTGTGCATCTATCATGGTCCCTCCGCTTCCTGTAGTTAGTTAGTTGGTTGGCAAAGTTGTAGGAAAGGAGAGAGGCCAACAAAAGGCACACTGGGGCAGCTCCACCTTCTGCCCTGTGCTAGGGGAGCTGGGTGATGCGGGCCAAGGCTGCTCCTGCTGGCTGGGGCGAATGCTATCAAATCGGCCTTTCTTCCTGGGCCTGCTTCTGTGGCCAAATGTTGGGGCAGATTCTGCGGGCTCGCACTGCTTTTAGGACCCATGGCCGCACGAGCAGGCATGCACACAAGTCCGAAGCTGTGGGTCTGACCCCATGGTTGGAAGGCAGCCAACCCGCCTCCACAGTAGGACTGGAATGGGAGCCGCAGTCCTGCGCAGGAGCCGCGCACGCTGCACCTGCAACCGGCCCGCCTCGGCAGCGGGCCGGGAACGGGAGCCACAACCCCACACAGGAGCTGCGCACGCTGTGCCGGCATCCGGTCCGCCGCTGCAGCGCAGCCGGCCGGAAAGGGAGCCGCAGCCCCGCGTGTGTAGGGACTGTGCACTGCCTGCACGGCAGCTGGCTCACCCCGCAATGGGCCAGGACCAGGAACCACAGCCCTGTGCAGGAGCTGCGTGCGCCTGCGGTGAGGGTCCCAAGGGATCATAGAGCCAAGATGTCGTCTCTGCAGTTCAGCGTCCTCGCTCAGTCCTGCTACCACTCAAGAGATCCAGAGGCTGGCTCCCAAGGTCTGTCCCCAATTCGCCGCTCCAAATTCCAGCTCCCCAGCCTAGCTCCCTAATGGACTCCCACTGTTCTGCCGCTTTGTTAGGGCTTCTCCTCTTGTTGCCTCTTGGCTTCTCCCCTCCCATGCACTGCAGTCAGCCGTGATCGGGTCCTGTTGCGATCCATCTTTCCTCCCTCCCCTCTCTCTTGCTTGCCCCTTTCTCTCCAAACCTTAGGTGTTTACTTGCAATGTGTGGATGTCTCAGCTGCCGTTTTTTGTCACCTAGGGTCCTCTTTCTTGGCTCCTGGGTGGCCGTTCAATTGTGTTTTCTGGGAGAGGCTTTAGGGTCCTCCTCTCCAGTCGCCATCTTGTCCTCCTCCCATTGACTCCTTTGATAATGTAACCACATGGAGTGGGGGCTGATTTGAGGACCCAGGTTCTTCTTGCCCATGCAGTAAAGAATTAAAGATCAGCGACACAAAGAAAAGTAGAGGAAAACTTTATTGAAATACGTTTCAAGAGAGAAATGGCCAAGCCCAGAGAGGCAAAGGCCCAGATGGGTTTGGGGTTTGGGATTTATTTCTGGCCCTGAGCCAGCCCAGTGAGTATGACATACAGACTTAGGTCATTGGATTGACACGTGTAGGTCATATGACTGTGTTCTTCCTGTGCATGCTCTTATCCAAAATGCATACAGAAAAGCCTATAGGAGTGTGTGTCAAAATCACAATGTTAATTTATTATAATTACATTGTAATGAGACTAAGGTTAAGCCAAGGGCAAGTTTTAACATTCTGCCCAGCTATCAAAAACAAGGTAATTCTGGTTGGGTTTTACTTCCTTTTTATCAGGATGTTCTAGTCACAAAATTAGTCCCTGGAGGTTGGACCTGAGTGGTCCCTAGGGAGTGGACCTAAGTGGTACAAAGCTCTGATAATATTATAATACCTCCTGCCCCTCCTGTCACTCAGGACTAACTTCCTACCTAACATTAATACATAATGAAGTTAGTTCGTTTGTGTTGCCTCCTTTCTCCTTTTTTTCCACTTCCTCTAGGTATGTATATTATCTTAGTCCTCGTCCATTATCAACAGTTTATTACCATTAAAAAGGTAGATTTCTTTCAGAATTCATAAAACAGCTATTTGTACTCATTAGATATACTGTTAATTGACCTTTTATACATTTATTCTGATTTAATGCTCTCTGACAGGCCTTTCTTTCCATAACTTAAACCACTTTACCAATTAGAGTTTCTTTATTCTAATTCAGCTTTTGGTTCCCAGGATTTCCCATCTTCAAATTGGTGTGAAATGAAGGAAACATTACTGCTATATTTCTTGATTTTTTTTTTTTTGTTAGCTTAGGAAAATGTCTTCCTAAGTTCATGCAAATACATCCAACTGGAATAAAACTTGAGATGTGTGTACAATTTTTGAGTTACATCCCTCTGTTCCCAATGTTAACCTAGACAGAAAGACTGGGGCCACGAGGAGAGAGTGGGGAAGTGTGGAAAACAAAGGAGGGGGGAAATCAGGTCATTCTTTAAAAAAAAAAAAAAAAGATGCACCTACTAGACTGGCCAGAACTAGATTTTGGTGACCCAGACAGACCCATGACACCATCTTGTCCCTCATGGTGAACTTTAGCTAATTTTAATGGATTATAACACTATTAGCATTGTGGGCAGGGAAAAAATCTCTACCTCCTGTGTTGCCATGACAGTTCTGACAGGGGCCAGATATGGACAAGGGAATCCCTCTTCCTGACAGGAAGAAGTGGTCTGTGATGACCCACTTAGGAATGCTTATAACTCTCCCCTGAAGCTTGAATATTTTGTGCCTTCATTTTAGAAGTAATAAATTCCCCAGACTCACTGTAGTTCGGTGCTGTTGTTCTTCTTTCGTGTCTGCCTACTCTTACACCATTTCAAGAGTGTACTATTTCCTTTTCTCAATTAATCCACTGCTTGCTTGGCTTTGACTGTTTGGCTTATCTGGTATGTCCTTGATCCTGTGATGGCACTGAGAACCCATTCTTCAGCAACACCAGCAGTCTGTAGATTAGTATCCTGGCATCTGCTGTTGCTTAGAAGACTTCAGAGGTCAGTTTTTTATTCAATTTTCTTTCTTAAATACATGCAGGCTTTACCTAGATAATTAGAAAAATCTTCATTTTTGGATTTCTATAAATTCACTGGGATATGCTTTAGTGCACATTGCTTTCAATTACCTTTCCTTTGATTCTAAATCTTCAAGTCTATTATTTCAGAAAATTTTCCTTACACTATATATTTGAAGAAAATTATTTTTCTTTTGTGTGTTCTAGTTTGTATTCCCAAGACCACTTACTCATAAATTGGATCAATTGCCTTTTCTTCTTAGTGTTCTTTTCTGTCAAATCACTATGCTCTTCTTATCATTTTACTTAGAATTTTGTCTAATTTTTTCCCTCCAAGGTTTACCTTCCTATCACTGAGTAGGCTTACTTTACAGTAATTCAATTCCTTTTTGTAATTTAATTCTAATGGGCTTTTAAATACTTAAAAGTTTTAATCCTTTTTAGTTTTTTTCTTAGGGTTGTCAGTTATCTCTCCATTGTATTCTATTTTCAAATCTTTGTTGATACCATGCATTATTTTTGGTCTCTTTCATTACTTGATTCATAGAATCCACGCAGGGAAATAGTGCCTCACATTTTTTTCTGTTTTCTTTGGATGTATTTTCCAAAGAATTTTTCATCTATATTGCACTTCTGTCTTTCATTATTTTTTTCTTTGTGTCATATGAAGGAATGCAGTTCATTCCCAGCCTTCTATTTGCTCCCAAATTATAAAAGATACATTTTTTGACTTTCCTCTTTGTTAATGTTACCATGATTTGAATTGTCCCTGAGATCCTTAATCAGGAGAACTATATATTAATTCTTAGTATCTTTGATTTTGTCATTCAGCCATTCGATGGGAGTGGAAAGGAATGGGCTTGGACCATGTGTCACCAGCATCCAGAGTCTGACTGTTATTTCTGAATGTTTTCTTTGTCCCAACCAGTTACAAATTACCCTGGCTAGGCACATTGAGAAATTAACTACAGTAGTAGTATTTTGGCATACAGTGCATAAATGATGATTTATTACATGTAAATATTTCTAAGATCTTTCAAATTCAGATCAAGCACATCCTCTTTTATGAAACTTTTTCCCA
The DNA here is from genome assembly GCA_004026885.1 of Lyroderma lyra. NCBI lineage: Eukaryota > Metazoa > Chordata > Mammalia > Chiroptera > Megadermatidae > Lyroderma > Lyroderma lyra. The sequence goes on along the minus strand of PVJL010018410.1, from coordinate 9,550 downwards.
CTACCCCACACCCTAGCAATATTTTTCACTTTGGTATTTCTATGAAGCTTTCTGTTAGCATGTAATATCATGCTAAATATGTACTGCCATGTAGTGCTCTCTGTGGTTTCTCCTGAATCAATCATGACTTGCTAACTTCAGGTAGGCTCTCTGATAACAAGAATCGTGCCTTTTACTTTTGTTTCTTCCATGACTCCCAGCACATTTCACGTACATTTCTTCAATCCTCTATACAGTGATGCTGTATGTATACAAGTAATGCTTCTTGACTGGTTTATTGACTTAACTATTATCTTTTGGAAAGACAAGGTTGGATTGATTACTTTTGTCAATGTAAGAAATATCCAAACCTGTAGAGAATTTCTATGAGTTTGTTTGATCCAAACTGATGACAATTGCTGGGAAGAAAAATCTCAGTGGATTGAGAAAATGCTCTGGAGAGTGGCAGTTTTGCAGCTTATTTTATACATTAAAATCAAAGGAGGAGATTTAAGGAGGATTACATGAAATCCAGTGGTGATAGATAAAGGAGGTGGGTGAAAGCAAAGCAAGGCAATCCATAAGATTGGATAAAAAAATAAAATGGAGAGATATTTCTTTTACACTGGTACGTACAGGGTAGTTAATAACATTTACAGCATATTGTGATGGGCAACAAGGTAACTATGAGGGGTTCTGTGGTCTCCTGCTCTGGTGCAGTGGGTGTACCCTGAGGGATCCCAAAAAAGTATTAATCTGACTTTGCAAGGTCATGTTTCCTTAGATGCAAGAAGGCTTACTTAAGGTAGACATTGACCTTTGTCAAAGAAAGTACAGGCCTAGGGTGTGACTACCTGCCATGACCCACTTTTAGGAATTTTAAAGTCCCAACAGTACTGTGGTTCATTTTGGTCTCTGTGTAGGGCCTTCCATGCTGGCCTCCCCTAAGATTTTAGGTTCAGTATGTGTCCCCTGCTTTATCCACACTTTTTTTGATTCAGGTAATTACATTGGAAGGGAATGAGCATATTGAAAGCATCTAAATGTCCCAGATAGATCCTGGGTCCCATCAAATGCAATACATAAGTTTTATCATTTGATAACCCAGTAAGTATTATTAACACCATTTTATAGATGAAGAGACTGTGGCCTAACTATGAATTAACTCCCCAAGCTCTCGCAGATACTAAAGGACAAAATTAATAATTAAACAAACCTTTCTCATGCCACAGATCATGCTTTCTTCTTCAAGGTATTCACTAGCATACCTGTCACTATTATTTCTATAAAATATTCTCTCCAGGATTTGAATTTGAAAGACATTTCCTCAGAGTTTAGGCATCTTTTAGAATATAGGTTTTTGAAATTTTGTTGTGCAGTAATTAATCAGAAGAAAGTTTAATAATCTCCCCACTCAATCCTGGCATTTTTAAGGTATGAAACTTATGTCATGATCCAATCTGGCTGCTGGAGCTACAGCCATCATTTATGTCTTAAAAGCAGCACAGTGGAGGGGGAGTGAAAGGGAGAATTTTATTGAAATAATTTGGTCACTCTTGGTTCTTATTTAAGTGCTGATTTCTTCAGAGGTACATGGTGACTTCAAAGAATGGGCATAGGAACCAAATGGCAATTAGGATTTGGCTCATATAAATAACTCACTGCAGCTTGAGAGGACTGGAAATCAGTTATGTGACTGGAAATTGAAAGAAACTACAGTAAGCACCATCCCATGGATTCAGAAGATACGAAAAGGAAGGAAGAATGGTTGACAATGCTTTATGCATCTTTGCATCTTTGAAGATACTATGATGAAAGGACCTTGGAGAGCAGGGTTCTTGTTTTCAGAAATACAGCTTCTTTACTAAATGAAGGGACACCTGAACATCATGTTGATCTTCCAATTTATTCATTCATCAAATGACTACTTTAATCGCTTTAGCAATATATAATTCACCTACCATAATGTGTAACCGTTTAAAGTGTACAATTCAGTGGTGTTTAGCATATTTACAGTGTTGTGCAATTATCACCACAAGTAAAAAAATATTTTCATTATCATGGAAAGGAACCCAGTATCCATTAGTAATCATTCCTATTTCCCACTTCTCCCTCTTCTTTCTCCTCTGGCAATATTATAACATAGTCAAATTAATAATACCAGTACAGTTTAGTCATAGACAATAGCTAATCTTTGTGTCTGTATAGATTTGTCTATTATGGATATTTGATATAAATGAAATTATATGATATGTGGTCTTTTGTGACTGGCTTCTTTCACTTAACATAATGATTTTTAAGGATCATCGATATTGTAGCAAGTATTGGTAATTGATTCAGTAGCTATTTTTTATGTGAATTATGTGCCAGGCCCAGTAAAACAATGGGGATATAACTACAAACAGGGGAGACATAGTGCCTTTCCTCATAAAACTTTTAGCCTAGTGGGTGAAGATTTTAAACAAATCACCACACCAATATCTACATAATTACAATTATGGTAAAGCTACTAAAATCCTCACAAAGATAGCAAAGTAACCTAAAGTGTTAAGGAAAGTCTTTTGATGAAAGTTGTATTTAAATTGAGTCCTCAGCTCTGAGAAAGAGTTGGCCAAAGAAAGAAGCATCAACACATAATTATTGAACTCCTGCTATATCCCAGGGCAAAGACAAGGTCAGGAACCGGAGTGATAAAGGACATGGTTATTGTTTTGAAGCACCCTATGACATAGGGAAGCATCACAATAAATAAATATACAATACAAATATTGTGATAAATCCTATGAGTGCTGTGTCCAGTGATGATTAGGAGCTTAGAGGACAGACATCTGGCATGGCCAGGGGACTGAGGCTTAGATAAATCTTTCTGTGAAAGTTGATGTATCAGCTAAGTTCTAACATAGAGAAAGAACCACCCGATTGAAGAATGACCAGAAGGCTGTTTCAAGCAAAAATAGCAAAATCAGCAGTCTTGCAATGGCAAGAGAGGAGGCTGCTCTCAGGCAATGCATCCTGTAACAGAGCTTCTGGAGAGTGCTCTGAGTCAGAGATGGGTTCCAATCTATTTTCTTTCTTTTTGGTTAAAAAAAATTTATTGATGTATGATTTACAAACAATAAAGTATGTGTTTAGATATACTTAGAAAAAACATACAATGTAGACATCATTACAACCAAAATGAAGGACATTTTCATCACTACAGTAAGATGCCAACATGTCCAGTTAAATTTGAATTTCAAAAAATAAGTATGTCTCATGCAATGCTTGAGACATGGTTAAAAAAAGTCCATATTTTACTTGAAATTCAAATTTAATTAGGAATCCTGATTTTAAAAAATTTCAATTATAGTTAACATATATTAATTTTAAGTGTATATGAAGGCTGACAATTAAGTTTGCGAACTCATCCTAGGAAAAGTACTACATACCTCATTGCTGAATATCACTATGGTCACCTTCAAAGTACTCCCCTTGGGAAGCTGTGCACTGATGCCAGCACTAGTCCCCTCCTCAAAACAATTTTGGAACTCTTTTTCTGGAATGGCCATCAGAGCTGTGATCGTATTATCCTTGATGTCCTGAATGTCATTAAAATGTCTTGCTTTCAACATTTCCTTTATCTTTTTGGTAAAGAAAAAAACTCATTGGGGGCTGCCAGATCAGGTGAGTAGGGAGGGTGTTCCAATACAGTTATTTGTGTACTGGCTAAAAACTTCCTCACAGACAGTGCCCCATGAACTGGTGCATTGTTGTGATGCAAGAGCCATGAGTTGTTGGTGAAAAGTTCAGGTTGTTTTTGTCTGACTTTTTCACACAGCCTGTTTGGCACTTCCAAATAGTAAACCTGGTTTACTGTTTTTCCAGTTGGTACAAATTCATAATGAACAATCTCTCTGATATCTAGAAAGCTTAGCAACCTTCTTTTGACTCTTAATTTGGACTGATGGAACATTTTTGGTCATGGAGAATTGGCTGATCTCATTTTTTTGTGCACTTTGACGCTTTGTTTCAGGGTCTTGTTGGTACACCCATGTTTCATCACCAGTGATAGATAATATTGCCTAAAACATCATCTCTCCTCTCCTAAGAGTCTTGGCATACTTTGACACTCCTTTGCTTTTGTTCATCGGTGACCTCCTTTGGGACCATTTTTGCACACACCTTTCTCATGCCAAGATTTTCAGTGAAGATTTTTCTAACTCTTTCTCTATAGATCTGCTATGCTTCTCATAGTCAACTGATGATTTTGACACACAATTCAACAAAGTTTTGCAATGTTTTAATCAGTCCTGCTGGTTGCTGACCACCCTGACTTCTCTTCATCAGTGACACTTTCTCTCCCCTCAGAAAAATATTTAGTCCATTTTTACATTGCTGTTTTCCTCATGGCATTATCCCCATAAACTTGGACTAACAGGTCCATCCCTTTAAGAGGAATGTCTGGGACTCCAGTCTCTCTCTGTCTCACTAGCCACAATCCTCTCTGGTTTTCATAGTCAGAATATGGGGACTTTTTTCCCTGGCACTGGCCCCCTTGGTTGGGGAGCCTGGCATGGAGCTGGGACCCCCTCACTCCTCAGGGAAGACATCTGTAGTGAGATACTCCTCCTAATTTTTAAATGCTACATGCAGGTATGGGACCAGCCTGTTCCACATCTCATTGTGGCTTGTTCTATTTGTAGGACTTGTGTTCAGCTAGACTTTAGGCAATTGTCAATGATTGTTATTCTGTAGTTTAGTTGTAATTTTATATTTGGATATGGTTGTGGGAGGATCCAAGCACAGCATTTACCTGCTTCACCATCTTGACCCTCTTAACATCTATTTTCTAACACCATATGACTTTGGATTGGCACTAGTCTTGAGAAGCAGCTCCATATTTTACATGTATTCATTTTATAAAAAGCATTTTAATAAAAGCTGAAGTATTCTAAGAATGTAGCTACCTCATCATATGAGATTTTTCTGCACTACTGCATGTTAAAATGAATCATTGTGTGTAGCACTTATCCCATATCCAAGCAATTACTCTGTAGATCCATATTTAGTTAGGCTTATTGAGTTTGGCTCATATTATTAACATTATTATGGAACCAATAATGGATGTGTGTTTCATTCTCCACTGGCAGGACATTCTAGTTATAATATTGAAGCAAAAGCTCAATATATATATATATATATATATATATATATATATATATATATATATATTCCACTTATAGTGTCTAGTGGAAAAATAAAACACACTCCTCTGGCATAAAAATTTAAGTTTACTGAAGTGAATTTAACTTGATGACTAAAGGGTTATTTCATTGAGCCATGCCAACTAGATCTTTGAAGAAAAAGTTTAAAGGAGAAGAGAACTCAGGGTTGGGACCAGGAACGATTGATGAAACACTCAACTTCCAGGCAACTTTAGTGCCACAAAGAAGATCTAACATACCAGCTGAATAAGAAAACTCATGAGCCTCAGACACACATGAGGAAATTATCTGGGATGCACTTGTATCGTAACTCTACTTCTGTGCTCTATTTCTAGTCACAGAATGTTGTATGAAGCGGTACTAATGGAACAGACTTGGAAGACAACTGTGAGTGGTCAGCAGAGTGAAATCCTCCTTATGGAATACTTACTTTTCTGCTTTACTGTTTTAGAATATGTTAGAGGGAGATGAGGAGCTATAGCTTCTATTGTTTTTATTGGAATGGTTTAAGATCTCTGAAAGATGCTTTTTTCCCTCCAACATACCTGTTATACAATTGAGGCATCCTTATAGTTCACCTGAAATTTTGGTAAAATCTATAGATCTCCAGGCTGTAATGGAGGAAGGCAGCCTACTAGGCTGCTAGGGGAAACCTGCCCTAATTCCAGTTGTCGACCTATACTCCTCAAATAGTTTTCGACCATTTGTTTGTTTGTTTGTTTGTTGTAACTTGGTGCCTTAGAATAATGAATAATATTTAACAAACATTACTAAAATATAACTTCATGTATGTAAATACAAACAGGATCTCACAGGATTTATTTATTCAATAAATATTTGTTGAGCAGCTACTATGGGCCAGACTCTGTCTTAAATACATGCAATTAGAAATTGAAAAGAAAAACAAAGTTCCTGACTTTATGAAACTTGCATCCTAGTGTTTCATCACAATCTAGATAGGCCACAGGATCAAGAAAGGGGAACTTTGCAAGGTGAGATTCCTTTACATGCCTGGATCACTTGCTCTCTTTTAATTAGCACTCAGAGCATGCAGAGGATAGAGTAGTTCTGTTTAGGTGGCAAGTACTGAAGAAAGTTTCTGTCAGGAAACCATAAAAGAAACTTTACAAGGAGACATAGCTAAAGGGTAGACTATTCTTTTTAAGAAAGGTAATCTGACTTCAAGTTACTTTACATGCTAATCTTAATTTTGCTCTTCTTTAAAGTCTTATTTTCAGTTGGTTATTTTCTTCTGCATTTTTTATTAACTCATTGACCTTCCACCATTAAAGTAGCTCCACTGTTCTCTGTTCCTTAACTCTAGAGATAGATAAAACAACATACTTAAAAAAGGATTTTCTCTTTAAGCTGTGTTTCAAAAGCTTAGGTCATGAGGAAAAATAAAACATACAACCCAGGTAAGAGACTTAGGAGCGTACAGTGGAAGCAAAGGAGCAGAATAACCACTTTCTCCAGATTGGCTATTCCCTTAGATAAACCCTGGGATGAAAAAAGAACTCCATGATAAGTCTGTCGGATCTCAGAATAAGACTTGAGTCAGTTTCTGGGAGCACAAAGCTCCCAAGGAAGATACCAAGACCCTAGGAAGAAATGGCTGAGTGATGCATCTGGGCAGATGCTTGGGTATTCTTTTTTTATTATTTTTTTTTAAATTAATTTTTATTGTTAGACTTATTGGGGTGACATCTGTTAGCAAGGATTACATAGGTTTCAGGCATACAATTCTACAGTGCATTGTCAGCTTGTTGTATAATAAGTTCACCACCTAATGTGAGTTCTCTTTCCATCACCTTATATTTAGCTTCCCCCCTCCTCTCCCACCCCCTCCCCTTTCTCCCCTCCCTAACCCACTTGTCCCTAAATAAACATTAAACTATTGATTGTGTCCATGGGTTATTTGTTTGTTTGTTCATTTCTTTTCTCTTTGTTGCTTTCAGTTTTATATTCCGCATATGAGTGAAGTCATACAGTTCTTTGTTTTTTCTGTCTGGCTTATTTCACTAAGCATAATGATCTCCAGGTCCATCCATTTTGTTCTAAATGGCAATATTACATCTTTTCTTACAGCTGAGTAATATTCCATTGTGTATATGTACCACAGCTTCTTTATCCAGTCATCTGTCGCAGGGCACTTTGGTTGTTTCCATGTCTTGGCCACTGTGAACAGCGCTGCAATGAACATTGGGGCACATAAGTCTTTGCGGACAAAGGTTTTCAGGATTTTGGGGTAGATCCCCAGAAGGAGGATTGCTGGGTCACATGTTAGTTCCATTCCCAATTTTCTGAAGAACCTCCACACTGCCTTCCACAGTGGTTGTACCAGTTTGCACTCCCACCAGCAGTGTACCAGAGTTCCTTCTTCTCCACATCCTCTCCAGCACTTGTTATTCTTTGTCTTGTTGATAATAGCCATTCTCACAGGTGTGAGGTGATATCTCATTGTGGTTTTGATTTGCATTTCCCTGATAGATAAGGAGGTTGAGCATTTTTTCATATGTCTGCTGGCCATTTGTATTTCTTCATGGGAGAAGTGTCTGTGTAGTTCCTCTGCCCACTTTTTAATTGAGTTGTTTGTTTTTTTGTTGTTAAGTCTTATTAGTTCTTTATATATTTTAGATATTAGATCCTTATCTGATGCGTTATTTGCAAATATTTTCTCCCATTCAGTTGGCTGTCTCTTTGCCTTGTTGATGGTTTCTTTTGCTGTGTAGAAGCTTTTTAGTTTGATATAGTCCCATTCATTTATTTTTGCTTTTACTTCCCTTACCTTTGAGGTCAGGGTCATGAAGTCTTCCTTGCGTCCTAGGTCTATAAGTTTAGTACCAATGTTTTCTTCTATACACTTTATTGTTGCAGGTCTGATATGAAAGTCTTTAATCCATTTTGAGTTAATTTTTGTATATGGAGAGAGTTCACAGCTCAGGTTCATTCTTTTGCATATGATTCTTCCAGTTTTCCCAGCACCACCTACTAAAGAGGCTGTCTTTTCCCCATTGTATGTTTTTTGCTCCTTTATCAAAAATCATTTGTCCATAAATTTGTGGGTTTATTTCTGGGTTTTCAGTTCTATTCCATTGGTCTATATTTCTGTTCTTCTGCCAATACCAAGTTGTTTTGACTATTGATGCTTTGTAATATAAATTGAAGTCAGGGAATGTAATGCCACCAGCCTTATTCTTTTTATGTAGTATTGCTTTGGCAATTCGAGGTCTTTTATGGTTCCATATAAATGTACTAATTCTTTTATATATTTCATGGAAGTATGATTGTGGGATTTTAATGGGTATTGCATTAAATCTGTAGATTGCTTTAGGCAGAATGGCCATTTTAACAATGTGAAGTCTTCCTATTCATGAATGGGGGATATTTTTCCAACTCTTAAAGTCTGTTTCAATTTCTTATAGTTTTCCATGTATAAATCTGTCACCTCCTTCATTAAGTTAATTCCTAGGTATTTCATTCTTTTTGTTGTGATAGCAAAGGGAATTGACTCCCTCATTTCTTTTGCTGTGGATTCATTGTTTATATATAGGAATGCTGTTGATTTTTTTACATTGATTTTGTATCCTGCAACTTTACTATATTCATTTATTGTATCTAATAGTTTCCTGGTGGAATCTTTGGAATTTTTTATATAAAGGATCATGTCACCTGCAAATAGTGACAATTTGACGTCTTCTTTCCCAATTTGGATACCTTTGATTCCTTTCTCTTGCCTGACTGCTGTGGCTAGAACTTCCAGTACTATATTAAATAGCAGTGGTGACAGGGGGCATCCCTGTCTTGTTCCTGATTTTAGGGGAATAGGCTTCAGCTTTTCCCCATTCAGTATGATGTTAGCCGAGGGCTTGTCATATATGGCCTTTATTATGTTGAGATACTTTCCTTCTATTCCTATTTTATTTAGTGTTTTGATCATAAATGGGTGCTATATCTTATTGAACACTTTTTCTGCATCAATTGAAATGACTATATGGTCTTTATCTTTGATTTTGTTTATGTGGTGTATCACATTGATGGATTTTCATATGTTGAACCATCCTTGTGCTCCTGGGATGAATCCCACTTGATCTTGATGTATGATCTTTTTGATGCATTGTTGTATTGTTTGCTAATATTTTGTTCAGAATTTTTGCATCCATGTTCATCAGAGATATTGGTCTATAGTTTTCTTTCTTTGTGTTGTCTTTGCCAGGCTTTGGTATTAGAGTAATGTTGGCCTCATAGAACGAGTTAGGAAGTATTGCTTCCTCTTCAATTTTTTGGAAGAGTCTGAGGAGGATAGGTGTTAATTCTTCTTTGAATGCTTGGTAAAACTCATTGGTGAAACCATGTGGTCCAGAGCT
>PVJL010018409.1:0-15983 GCA_004026885.1 Lyroderma lyra | reverse complement strand
TCTTGAATTTGCTGAGGCTACTTTTGTGTCCCAGCATATGGTCTATTCTTGAGAATGTTCCATGCACACTAGAAAAGAAGGTGTAGTCTCTTTTTGCTGGATGAAGTGTCCTGTAAATGTCAATTATGTCCAATTGCTGTAATGTGTCATTTAGAGCTGTTATTTCCTTATTTATTTTCTGTTTGGATGATCTGTCCATAGCTGTTGGTGGGGTGTTTAAGTTTCCCACTATGATTGTGTATTCATCAGTTTCTCCTTTCAAGTCTGTTAGTAGTTTCTTTGTGTATTTTGGTGCATCCTGGTTGGGAGCATATATGTTGATTAGTGTCAACTCTTCTTGTTGTTGCATTGTGCCTTTTATTATTTTGTAATGACCATCTTTGTCTTTTACTGTCCTTTTTAACTTCAAGTTTATTTCATCAGATATCAGTATGGCCACTCCTGCTTTTCTCTGGTTACCTTTTGCTTGAAGTATTGTATCCCACCCTTTCACTCTGAGTCTGTGTTTGTCCTTACAGCTGAGGTGTGTTTCTTGGAGACAGCATATGGATGCATTCTGTTTTTTAATCCAGTCTGCTACTCTGTGTCTTTTACTGGTGAGTTCAGTCCATTAACAGTTAGAGTGATGATCGATATGTGAAGACTTCCTCTGGACATTACTTATTTCTTTCTTTGCTTTTGTTTGTTTGTTTGTTTGTTTGTTTTTGTTTCTTTCTTGTTGCCCCAACCTTGTTCCATTTTTCCTGATGTTTTGTTTCAGGCTGAAGAGCCTCCTTCAGTATTTCTTGGAGTGCTGGCCTTGTGCTGGCAAATTCCCTCAGCTTCTGTTTGTCTGAGAAGGTCTTTATTCCACCTTCATATCTGAAAGATAATTTTGCTGGACAATTTATTCTTGGCTGGAAGTTTCTCTCTTTTAAATTTTTGAATATTGGCTTCCACTCTCTCCTGACTTGTAGAGTATCTGCTGAGAAATCTGATGCCAGCCTGATGGGTTTTCCTCTAAAGGTTATAGTTCTTTTTTCCCTGGCTGCCTTGAGAATTATCTCTTTGTCTTTAGTTTTAGACATCTTTAGTACCATGTGTCTTGGAGAAGATCTGTTGGGGTCCAGGTATCTGGGGGACCTGTTTTCTTCTTGAACTTGGGGTTCCAGAACTTTCCATAGGTTTGGAAAGTTCTCATCTACAATTTGTTTGAGTATGCTCTCTGTAGATTGCTCTGCCCCCTCTTCTATTCCTATTATCCTGATGTTGTTTTGTCTCATGGAGTCAGAGAGTTCTTCCAGAGTTCTTTCAATCCTTTTGGTTCTATATTCCCTCTCTTCCTCTTTCTGAGCTGTTTCCATGTTCTGATCTCCAATATCACTAATTTTTTCCTACATCTGGTTGGTCCTGTTTCCTATGGCAGTTATTTCATTTCTCACTTCTTTTATGGTATTATTGATTTCTCGTATTTCTGTCTCAATCTTTCTTATGTTTTGAATTTCTTTGTTAAATTGTTCTCTTTGTTCACAGAGTTCCTTTTTTATGTTGTTTATATCCCTTTTTATATTATTTATCTCAGTTATGGTGTTCTGCCAATAGGTTTTCATTTCTGTCACAGCCTTTAGAATGGCTGCTTTAAATTCTCCATCACTTAAATCCGACTCTTCCAGTTGTAACAAGTTGTCTTCTGGATAAATTTCATGTTCTTTCTGAGGAGTTTTAGTTTTTAAGGAATTCATCCTGTCCGCTGGGTTCTTCCTCTTTGACATGAGGGCTTTCTGTTCAGTGCCCAGATTATTGCTTTTGTGGTGTCTTAATGTAGGGCAGACACTAGGTGGCATTGGGGGTCAAGTTTTGGGGGAAAGGGGGCTGTTTGTTTCTCGTTTCTGATCTCCTACTGCATTTGGAGGCTATGCACATATATCCTGGGGAGAGGCCAACAAAACACATTCCAAAGGCGGTTCTGCCTTCTGCCCTTTGCTGGGGAAGCTGTTTCGAGGCTTGTTTCTGCTGGCTCATGTGAATGCTATCAAATCAGTCTTTCTTCCTAGCCCTGATTCAGCACCTGGCTGTCTATGGGCTCACACTGCTTTCAGAACCCTGGGGTGCATGAGGAAGTGAACGCTCCATAAGTACAAAGCTGTGGGCCTGGCCTGAGACAGCAGGGTCACCTTTGCAGCGGGCTGGGAACAGGAACTGCAGCCCTGTGTAGGTCTCCAGGGGGCTTAGAGCTGGGGTGTCATCTTTGCAGTTCAGAGTCCTCGCTCAGCCCTTCTACCACTCAAAAGTTCCAGAGGCTGGCTCCCAAACTCCGTCCCCAGCTCCCCGGTCTTTCCCCTCCCCCAAACTGCACCGCTCTGAATAGTCAGCAGGGATTTTGTCCTGTTGTGGTCTGTCTCTGCTCCCTTCCCTCTCCCTGACTCACTCCCTTCTCGCCAACCTTCAGGTGTTTACTTGCGATTTGTGGATTTCTCAACAGCCGTTTTGTCACTCAGGGTCCTCTTTCTTGGCTCCTGGATGGCCGTTCAATTGTGTTTTCTGGGAGAGGCTTTAGGGACCTCCTCTCCAGTCGCCATCTTGCCTTCTACCTCCGAATTTTGTTTTTCTATTTAGATCCACCCAAGAAGTTAACTTTTTTCTGATACAAAATATAAAAAATAATTGACAGGCACTCCTCACTTAACTACCAAGTTCCATTTCTACGACTAGGCCTTTAAGTGAATTGGTCAATAAGTGAGGATCTTAAAGACAGATGTCTTGTGGTGTGTTGTGGTGCCATAGGATATGCACTTTTCAATATATATCACATGACATCCCACTTATAATTGAAATATACAGTCTTGAGTGAATGGTCCGTGTAGTAGATACTAACCAACTGAGACAAAGACTGAGAAAGGGAATTTCCCATGCTTCAGAACTGGTCATAAGTCTGAATGGCTGTCAAATAGGTAGGTAGCTAAGTGAGAAGTGGCTGTATTTAAATAGATTTATATACAAGATGACATGGCCATCAGAACCTCAGAGGTTTACCCAGAAATTGGCTGTGATTAAAAGAAATTATTTGAGAAAGTATTGTGAAGAAGCAATTTAAGTCAAATATGTGGAAGGCAATGCAGAAGATTTTAAGAATTAAGTATCCAAAATTAAATACAATAAATCACAAAGCAAGATAGTCACTTCCTTATCAATGTTCTTTCACTTGGACTGTTTCCATTTGTTTCTGAGTTGTTAATTCTAATACTCTAATACCTGCTAGCTTTCCCTTTTAATTAAGAAAACAGGAACTTCAGGCTAATCGCTTTAAGTATGTAAGAGTAGTGAGAATTTTGTACATGAGCTTTTGCTTTATTTATTTTCATTCTATTTATGACAAGTGGTATTAATTGTTTGCTTATGACAAAATGTAAAATTTGCTTTAAAATCAATTTATTTATGTTTAAAAAAATGAGACATTTTACCTATGCTATTGGTATAAACTTAGAAGTCTAACAATAACAAACATTGAGATGGGTATAAATTTATAATATACTTGTATGTGACTGGTGGCAGAATAAATTGATGTGACTCCTGTGGAAACAGTTTGACATTGTTTCTTTAAGTTGAACATTTACCTGCCCTAATAATCCACTGTTCCAACCCATATGTCCATATTTAAGATATATTTTTGTATCTGCACAGCAGAAGATGTGCAGAAGAAAGTTCATAGTAACCTTCTTAAAAATAGGCAAATCATGAAAAATCACCCACATACCCAGTGGCACAGCATTAGATGAATAAACTATGGTGAAGTCATACAATGAACTATTATGGTCAAAATGAATAAACTACAGCCAAAAATAGTAATATGGATAAATCTAAGTAATATAAATTTTAATATGAAGTGGGGGAAAAAAGCAAGATTTGAAAGATTATACTCAGTCATATTCTTCTCTTAAGGTTAAAAACAACTAAAATAAAAAATGCATATTTTTAGATTTATATATTGAAATGAAACATAGAAAAGAAAGCAACAGAATGATGAACACAAGATTTAAGATAATTTTTGGATGGCAATAGGTCAATGATTAGGTTGTAGATGGAGATCACATGGCTGAATTTAGGTTGTTGCCAATGTCCTGGATTTTTTTTTTGGGGGGGGGAGGTTTACTGATACTTATTACACTATTCAAAGTAATTATGTGACTAAAAAACATAAGTAAACATAAGCCTTGAGTGGGTCAATGTTAAGACTTTATCAGGAACCAAAAATTATGATGAAAACAATTATGTGCATTTGACTTTCAAGAGGAAAAACAAGGAAGAGAATTTAATAAAGACTCTAAACAAAATAATGCTACAGGCATGAAGAAGGATGGAATTGACTGAAATCTGAAAAATTTTAATAAAAGAGGTGCTTCCCAAGGCTAGTTTACATAGTTCAAATAGCCTTAACCTCGGAAGTCAGTTTGAAGGGGAATTCACAAAGCACCCAAATTGAAAACAAAGTTAAACACAGAGGCCCAAACAAGCAAAGAATTTGGGGCAGCATTAGAACTGTGGAAAGAATAGGATGCACAATTAAATATCAGATAAGAGATCTCAGAACATCAAGGGCAGTATTGTGGTCAGGAAGGTGCTATGTGGAGCATTTTTGACATTTGGGAACTTGCATTTCTGTCTCTAGAAGTATCCAACTCAGTCTGGAGTACTTACTTGTAACCTACCTTTCTAAAGAAAAAATTTAGGATGACTTACAATAATATTTAAAGTACAGCTTAGGTATTTTAAAAGGTAACTTGAGGAATAGGTGAAGAATACATGAATAAAAACAAGGGAAAGTAGCCACACTAAGTCAGCAACATTCTCAATACAAAAAAGGGCACATCAGAATGTTGTCCAACACATTTGCCACTTAACAGATTTGGAGGAACTTGAATGCTACCTTTAGATGCACTTTTTCAACATTCACAGGCATATGTTTCTGGTATTGATCTTACAGAGTTCTTTAAGAAAGTATAATAATGATTCTCTGAGACTGCCTTGGGAGAGCTAAGCAGGTGTATTAGTTTTGGTACCTAATTTATGAATGGGTAGAGAACCTGCAAACATAGATTGCGAGTATAAATAAGCCTTAAATGATTTCTGCTAAATAATAGCAGTGTCTGCAATATTTTTGACAGAAGCATTTTAAGGTTGAATTTCTGAATTGTGCCTGAAGTTGAAGTTCATCTCTAAACAGGGAGAGTCAAGTACTTCAGATTCTTATGGACAAGTGGAATAATTGACCTTTAGCTGTTAACATGAAAAACTGTGGATATTCCAGCTCACTTTGAAGGCCATCCATTGTCTATACTCAGGGAAAGGCAGGATATGCAGAATTTCAATAGGAACTTGGAATGGGGCCTCAGTGAGTTAATCATTTTCTACAGGAGATGGAGCTGGATAGAAGTTTTGGAGTCCAGAATAAGCTTCTGGTGAAAGAGAGCACAAACTGGAAAAAGTAATTAAAAAAAAAAGAAAGAAAAAGGGGCAAGCAATTAAAAGACACATTATCTACAAGACTACGTATTTCTAATAGACTAATTAGTGATTTTTCTCACTTGGAAAGAAGAGCCAAAATAGGTCTTTAGGCTGTGGAATAACAAGAAAACATGGGGGCTTGAAGATGATTAACTGGGAAGGAAGCTGTGGGTTATATGGGGCTGACATGGGTGTTGTGATGCCAGCTAAGGAGTTAAGGTGGTAGTTTAGGTCCTGAGACCATGAACATTGCCTCAAAGGTAACAGCCCCATTTCAACAAGCAGTGGTCCAGAAACCAAAGAGTACACAGGATGTGGCAAGACCAAAAAAGAAAACAGTATTAGGGGATTACTTTCAAAATCCTTTTTTTTCTCCATTTGGAACATACTTGAGAAACATAAGATTTGAGATTTCTGGCTGAAACATTCCAAGAATGTCACACAGTTCCTCTTGAAATGTAATTTAATAACCTGAGGTATTTCTTGAGATTCTGTACCTGAGGAATGACTCCTAGATGAATTACTAAGAAATAGTTTATTCTTTTCAATGTCCAAAGCTATGGGACCCACTGGCTTGTACATTCCCTGAAAGTCCTATCAGGCATTCATCACCACACCGTATGTGGTGGCCTTTATTTCTCCCTCTTTTAGGTCATTCTCAAACTTCAAAACAAATCCTTCTAGCAGAAGGGAAAGAGGCAAACAGGCCAAAGTGACTATGAGCCTCCTAGCTAAAAGGCTCAGTGAAGACATGAGGAGAGGGAAACATGCATAGTTATATAAAGAGAAAGCTGGACTCAATGGTATTGAAATTTTGGTCAGTTTCTGAATTTTTGTACTAACATAGTGGGACTTCTGAAAAGAAAAGAAAAGTATAGGTGTGCACATGGGTTGAAATTTCGTGCAAAAGAAAATCCATACTAGGTTCCACGCCACTGTCTTAAGGTCCTCAGGCTTACCAGGTCTTTGAGGCCATCATCTTAAACTGGAGAATCTGAGAGATGGTTTTCCAAAAATAAAGAAGGATGAAAAGCAAGATTAAATTTTTTTTATCAATTTCCCTCTGAAAAAAACTTTTTGACATTAAATTAGAGGCTAAAGTAAATAAGAATTTGGACCACTTATTGGCCTAAACCTTTTCTTCCCTTTTTAAAATGTTCAATTATAGTTGACATGCAATATTATTTTATAGTAATTTCAGGTGCACAGCATAATGGTTAGACATTTATATACTTAAGAAGTGATTCCCCTGTCTAGCCTAGTACTCAAATGGCACTATACAATTATTACCATATTAATGACAATATTCCCCATGCTTTACTTTACATTCCCATGAGTATTTTGTAACTACCATTTATACTTCTTAATCTCTTCACCTTTTTTACCCTCCCTCCCATCCAGCACCCCAAATCTAGTATGCACCTGAAACCATACATAGTTATTACAATATTATGTACTATATTTCTGATGCTGTACCCTACATCCCTATGACTGCTTCGTAATAATTTATACTTCTTGATCCCTTCTCCCTTTTTACCTACCACCTCAACTCTCCTCCCATCTGGCAACCATTAAAATGTTTTTTGTATCTATGAGTTTGTTTCTGTTTTGTTTGCTTCTTCACTTCATTTTTTAGATTCCACACATAAGTGAAATCACTTTGCATCTGTGTTTCTGTTTCTGACATACTCCACTCAGCATTATACCCTCCAGGTCCATTCATGCCACCGCAGATGGCAAGAACCCATTCCCTTCCAGGCTGGAGTAATAATTTATTGTATATATAATATACAATAAATTATTATATGTACCATCTCCTCTTTATTCATTCATCCTTTGATGAACACCAGGCTGTCTCCATATTTTGGCTATTGTAAATAATACTGCAATGAACAAGTGGGTGCACATGTCCCCGCAAAGTAGCATTTTGGATTTCTTCAGATAAATATCAAAAAATGATATTGCTAGGTTCTTCTTGCTATAATCTTTGTTTTAAAATCAATTTTGTCTGTTATAAGTATTGCTACCCCAGCTTTTTGTTCATTTGTTTGTTTCCCTTAACATGAAATAACTTTTTTCATCCCTTTAGTTTTAGTTTGTATGTGTCTTTCAATCTAAAGTGAGTCTCTTGTGGGCAGCAGATGTAAGAATTTTGTTTTCTTGTTCATTCAACCACCCTATGTTTTGAATTGGAGCATTTAATCCATTTACACTGGAAGTAATTGGTGATAGATACATAGCTATTGCCATTTTATTACTCATTGTTTTTTTATTTATTTGTTTTCCATTTTACAGAAGTTCTTCTAACATTCTTTATGATACTGGTTTGGTAACAATAGACTCCTTTAGCTTCTTTTTTGTTTGGAAAGCCCTTTATTTGTTCTTCAATTTTAAATGATAGACATGCTGAGTAGAGTAATCTTGATTGTAGGTCCTTGCTTTTCATCACTTTGAATATTTCCTGCCAATACCTTTTGATCTGTAAAGTTTCTATTGAGAAATTAGCTGACACTTTAATGGCAGCCACCTTGTAGGTAACTGCTTTGGTCTTGCTGCATTTAAGATTATCTCTTTGTCTTTAACCTTTGCTATTTTATTTGTATTGTGTTTATGTGTGGGCCTGTTTACATTCATCTTGTTTGAGACTCCCTGTGCTTCCTGGGCTTATATGTTTATTTTCTGTACCAGGTTAGGAAAGATTTCTGTCATTATTTCTTCAAATAAGTTTTAAATTTTTGCTCTTCCAATGCTCCTTCTGGTACCCCTATGGTGTGAATGTTTTACTCTTAATATTGTCACTCAGCCCCTTACTTTCTGTGCTTGAGAACTGAGGCTTAACCCTTTTGCTAAGATGTTTAGATATATCCAAATAAGTATTTCCATCCAGTGACTGCAGCATTTGAGTTTACCCCACAAACTCAAGAAAACTTTTATTTGAGGGAAAGGTGTTTGCAAATGAAAACAAACCATGTATTATTGAGATATGTATCCCGGAAATCCTGCAATGTGTGTTCTTCCTTTTTTTTGAGAATTGTCACTCAAAAGTAAAATATAAAAAATCCTGTTAGTGTTCTAGAAAAGAAGTTTAGGAAAGCAGATATACATATTTTATATTTTTGTGTTTTTCAAGAATAAATAACAATAGAAAATTTTTATACTTTAATATAATCATTTATTTTAATAAAATATACCACCTTAACTGTATTTTCTTAAAATATAAATATTGCAATATTGTAAAATTGTTATTTAGTATGAAACTGTTTCAAGGGCTTTACTCCATTTATAAGATTTTTTAATATGTTTTCTTGTGGCTTGCATTATCCACAGCAAAAATGTTTTGTATTCCATATTTTGTAACATTTTGTAATAAATTATTTATGTCATCAATACCATTAGATTCCAATTTATTTTTAGGTAAATCTAATTGATTTCACAGTAAATATTTTGAATATTTTTTGCTTAAATTCAATTAATGGCAAGTTTATTACCATATAACAAAAATTTAAACTAAAAATAGTGTCATTGATATACAAAGCAGCTCAAAATGTTATTAAATACATAAAATAGTCAAAATATCAACTTTTTATTTTTTGTGGCTTTTTGACACATTTTGAAAAATACTTGAAGTCAATTAACACAGTTAAAAGGTTAAAGAGGTTTTAACCTCTTATTTGTGTAAGACTAGACATTTCAATGAGTATAATGGGTATAAAATTGAACTATGGTTTGCCTTCAGTACTAGCCATTGTCCAAAAGATAATTTCTATGAGCTGATCTATATTTGCTCATGTCTCTGATGCAAAATTCATATCAACAAATGATTCTTTTTTTCTTTAACAATATGATTCTTATTAGAGGCAATATGCACGCATAGGAACTCCAAAAACATTTGACTCTGTTTCTTACCTAAAGATTTGTGTTTGATGGTGGAAGTAGGGGAGAGAAGGAGGTGATGACAATCTGAGGGTGAAGATGATTACTGATTACCATTTCTTCATCCTGGAGCTATTGGGGTTGGGGAACTCATTTGATCAGTGCTAAAATTTTTTCTCTCTGTTAGTTTTATAAAATAATGAATGTGATGTACCCCAGAATTTAGACTGAAAGAATTAAGGGCAGACATTACTGTAGGATCAATCTGTCCCAAGTGTAATGTGTTAATATTAAAGAGAGAGAAATTGCCATTATTGTACTACTTAAAGTATTCTACACAAAAAGGGTGAAGACTTTTAGAAAGTGGCATAAAGGAAACAGAATGGTTGGAGCCTAGCTGTAGGTAATCTGAAGAAATAGCTTTCACGTTAAATAGAGGCTTTCAAAATGATAGCACTGGCTATATTCTCCCCAGAGTCTTTAAGTATTTAGGCTATTTTTCCATTTTCCAATGGGCTTAATGAAGTTTGAGCCCTAACGGTAAAAAGGGCATCTATGGTTTGGTGACTTATACCTGGGAGGGTGGGTCGATGGGGAGAAGGACATAAGAGTCAGATACTCAAGTAAGAGGACAGAAAATGCTTCCTTCTGACAAGACAACACTTAAAGAAAAGCTGCTTGGAGGGCCTTTACCAGCCTTCCTCCCATTAAGAGCTGCAAAGAGATGCAGGGGTTGGAACTATCAGGAGTCATATCTTCAGGATATCATTTTAAAAATAGAAGTACAATGTAAGAATGAACCACATAGAACTTTGAGAATGTAAATTATTCCAAGGAGGGTAGTGACAAATGGCTACCACTCTTTATGAATGTAAAATTCAACATATGCAACACTGAACAATTGAATCATAAGTCTAGTAATCTCAAAAGTGGTTAATATCTCTAAATGTCAGTCCCAGAAGTTTTGTAATACTAATGTATTCTAGAAACAGAGAGAGGATCAAGAACTTCACCTAATACACCATGAAATATATATTTTATTAATCTTAAATGCCAACTACTCACCTAGGTGGCATTTCCTAAATGCAATGATAACTATTACTTAATTCTTTAAAACTAAGGACTGTGCTATGGAAATATTCAAGAGAACCCTGTATTTTTCAGGTAATAGAAAATATACTTGTATAGAACTTGATAATTTATACAGATTTATGCACATGCATTTATCTATGTCTTTGAGCCTTACAATAATTCTATAAAGTGGATGTCACAGGCATTCTTATTTTACAGAGAATTAGCTTCATTTTCTTTCTTTGTCTTCTGTGAGTTTTCATAGATAGCTTGACTAGTATTCATTATTCCAATGGTTCTATAAGTGTATTTTTTCTCTGGACCAGCAGCATCAACATCATTTGGACACTTGTTATAAAGGCAAATTCTCAGATCCCACTTCAGATTTACTGACTCATAAATTCAGGTGGTATTTCAGGTGACTCTGATGCATACTCAAGTCTGAGAGCCATAGTGAAATGCTCAGCCTTACTAATTCCTAAGCAAGTCCTGAGTGTTGCAGGATACATGTCAGATGGCTTAGGTGTCCATGCACTGGGACTTAGAATACTCACCTTACCAGCTCCAAAATCTAAAGATGCTAGACTCAAGTTGTAGGCCATCCCTCTTGTATTCCTCTCCACTTTGAGTTTCTAGACTAAACTGGAACTTTATCTGAATCCTGTGAGGGCAAAATGCACCAGACATCTATGAAAATTATTATATGGGAGAATGCTTATTCATGAAAAGAAAAGGAGAGACACCTGAGGTTCCATAGAGGCAGGAAAACAGGGAGTCATAGTCACTAAGGAAGGGTGAAGGTGGATCTTATCTCAGAATATAGAAAGTATGTTTGTTTCTTATTTCTTGAAACACAAAATGTAAGCATTTCTCATCTGTCTCTGCTTTCCAGGGGCACAAAGGCTAAAATAAAGTTAAGGTTGCTGGTCCACAAGCTAGCCCACAAGTTGTACTTCTTTTCCCCACATTTATTGGCTTCATCTCTGATGCCTGCTTTTTTTGCTATGATCCATTTCTCTTAACTTCTTATGATTAGTTTGTATGGTCTACCTGTCCTCTGATGAATTTTGAGCTAGTAATTTATCTAGGTTTTTCAAGTCCCCTCCTAGACACAAGAGTCTTTTCCTTGGACACCTGGAGTGGCTTGAGCAGGAAATCCATGTAAGACCTTCCCAGGTAATGTCTGCTTTCTGCCTGAGGAAAAGATTCCAAGATTTCTTTTCCTTATGCTCTGCACACTGGCTAAAATGTTGACCTCAAACTCTTCTACTGTCCACAATTTCTGAAACTGTCCTTGAGACATATGTTTTGGACATGATTTCCGACTCAATGTGCTGCACCCAAGATAAGCCTCCACAGGTACATGAGTTTCTCCAGCCTTGTTAAATTTGAAGGTCAGATATTTAGCAGGCTCCTGGTTGCCTCCACCTTCCTGCCTGGACCATGTCATCTCACTGAATCCATAAAATCTAATATCTGAGTTATGAATATCACAGAACCAGAAGCACAGTTTTTCAGCTGTACATTTTGAATCAGCAGATATCTTCAGAACATAATTTATGTTTCATGCTTTGTTGTGGAAATATATAGCAAAATGCTTGCTGCTAAGTATGTAATCAATAAGCATTTATTGAAGGAAAGAGAGAAAAATGGGTGAGGAGAAAGGGAGGGGAAAAAAGTGAAGGGAAAGGGAGAGAAGAAAAAGAAGAAAATGTAATGTCCTCCCTTTCTTACTGAGTTATTCTGGGAGTAAATGACTCATTATATGCAAAGTGTTTTCAGCTTTTTGAAAACTCACTACTTAAATTACAATTTATTTTATTGTCACCATCAATAGAATAATCAACTGTATCCATAGGGCTTTGATGCATTTTTAGTGAGATCATGTTTCTTCTGCAGAGTGGTAGTTTTTATCTATTAAGAGAGTTATAAACGTAAAAGAAAACAAAATGTAACAAATCCAACAGGAAGGCAACTCAGTGCAGGCAGAAAAATAATTACATGGGAAATGAAAAGAGAGTCATGTCTGAGACACATTCACCCACCAAAGTCCCTGTGGAAATACTCCAGGCCAGCTCAGAAAGAATCCCAAGAGCCAACTTGCTTGTTAATCAGCCCAGTAGGCTGGAGTGGGAAAGGAAAGTGCATTTATTTTGCCCAGAGACAGGGGGTGGGGTATAGAACATGTGTCTCCTGGAATTTTCCCAGCAGCCACAGGATGAGCTCCTAGGGCTTTTCCAGGGGCAGCAGCAAGGTCTTCCTTTTTGAGATTGTAGCTCCTTGGATTGACAAATAAGAGTCTCTGTCACCCTAAGGTCATTTCTCCTCCAAAACTCTGTTCCATATCTCAGAAAGAACATGCAGGCATCAGAACTCAGAAAAAAAAGTAGAGACAAAAGAAAGATACCTAAGGCAACAAGCAGATGTTTGTTCCATGTAGGCTTCTGATAGTTCTTGTTTTAATAAATTATATTGATATTTTCTTAAATTATTAATTTTAAGGACTTGCAAGATGATGACCAGAGAGGGGATCCCTGAAACTTCTCCCAAAAAACACAATTAAACAACTGGAATCCAAAATGGGAATTCCTGAGTGGTGCCGTCTCAACTGAGAGATCCACACATCACAAGAAAACATCTGAAGGTCAGAGAAAAGGGGGCAAATGAGAGAGGAGAAAAGGAGAAGGGCAGAGCAGAGATATGTGGTTGTGGATCATGACCTGAATGGGGCTGACTGAAAAAACTAAGACAGAGCCAGAGGAGACTGGCCAAGGAGCAACAGGATCATGGGCAGGGCGGGGCGGGGGGGGGGGGAATCATTAACAATGGGATCGGGGGCAAGAGCAGCTGAAACCCGACAAATTAGGACCTCAGCCAGAGCGCCACATCCTGGGTGGGTCAGAGGTGGAACAATGCATCTGATTTGCCCTAAACAAGAATAAGGTCCACCCCTCCAGCTCTAGTGTCTTGCCTGGGTAAGCTCTGGGTGAGTTTGAAACTGACAGTTGGCTGCCCTGGAAATGATAAAATTCTGAAACACAGTCCTGGGT
Organism: Lyroderma lyra; assembly: GCA_004026885.1. NCBI lineage: Eukaryota > Metazoa > Chordata > Mammalia > Chiroptera > Megadermatidae > Lyroderma > Lyroderma lyra. Next base: position 2,508 of record PVJL010018409.1, on the reverse strand, counting down.
GACATGCAGACCCAGAAGAAGAGAGAAAGGCTGAGCGGCAAGCATTTGGCCCTCTACCAACTTGACTACACCCTGCTCCCTAATGTTCTGCACAGCCCCCACTCCCCACTGGAACTCCTAACAAACAAACTACTGCTGCAGTAGAGTCAACAACCAGGGGAGCTACCACAGGAAATAAAGCAACCACACCATTCACAGATTCAAGCAGAAAACTGAGACTCTGAGATTCAGCCTAGCTGCTTCCCCAAATTCTCTTCCAAAGTTTTCCATGCCCTCCCACCAGCACACCCTGGTGTCTTCTCTACAGCCAGCTGGAATCAAGAGTATAATATAGGAAGATGCAACAGTAATACCAGCTGGTGAAAAAAAATAAATACCTCTCTATATCTGCCGTCGGAAAAGCCCTCATGACCAGAAAAACAAAAAACAAAACAAAACAAAACAAAACAAAACAAACAAAACAGCACATAAAATACAATGAGTACCTTAGGATTCAAAGCCTCTGAAAAAAATAAAATAGCTCTAGAAAAAGAAATTATGGGTCTGAAAGTATATGATCTAAGAGACACAGAATACAAGGCTGCAGTTCTAAAATCTCTCAGAGAACTGAAACAATATTGGCACAGCACCCTGACTGATATGAATGATCTCAGAAAGAAAATCCATGAACAAAAGGAACATTTTAACAAAGAAATTAAAAATATAAAAAAGAATCAAGTGGAAATTTGAAAGATAAACAATGCAGTAAATGAATGGAGAAATGAACTTACTACCATAGGAAATAGGACCAACCAGATGGAGGAAAGAATTAGTGATATCAAAGATTGGAACATGAAAACAACACAAAAAGAAGAAGATAGGGACTTCAGAGTCAAAAGAACTGAAAAAAAACTCTACAAGAACTATCTGACTTCATTAAAAAAGAAATATTAAAATAATAGGATAAGCAGAAGGTGCAGAAAAATACTCTATAGAGAGCATATGCAAATAAATCATAGACAAGAACTATCCAAACCTATGGAAAGATCTGGAATCCCAAACTCAAGAAGAAAATAGGTCCTTTAACTACCACAGCAGATCTTCTCCAAGGCCCATTATACTGCAGATGTCAAAAATCAAAGACAAGTAAATGATTCTCAACAGAACTGTGGGGAAAATTATAACATTTAAAAGAAAGCCCATTAGTCTATGATCAGACTTCTCAGCGGGAACTCTACAAGCTATGATACTCAAAATATTGAAAGAGAGAAACTTTCAGCCAAAAGTAAATTATCTAGCTAAATTTTCCTTTAGATAGAAAGGAGGAATAAAAACCTTTTCAGACATGTAGAAGCTGAGGGAATTCTCCAGCATGAGGCTGACATTTCATGAAAAACTGAGGAAGCTATTTTTACTTGAAGCAAAAACATAAAAATAAATAGAAAAGAGGTGAAACAATACCAACAAAAAATTAAATTAAATGTAAATAAAAAAGAGGGGGAGAGAGTAATACCATAAAAAAATCCTCATATATCAATCATCATCCTAAATGTAAATGAATTGAACTCACCAATAAAAAGGCACAGAGTAGTAGACTGGATTAAAAGACAAAACCCAAACATATGCTATCTCCAAGAGGCATACTTCAGCCATAAGGACAAACACATACTCAGAGTGTCAGGGTGGAAAACAATACTCTAAGCAAATGGCCTCTAGAGCAAAGCAGGAGTTGCCACATTGATATCTGATGAAATAGACTTAAGGATAAAAAAGATAACAAGAGACAAAGATGAACATTTTACAGTGATAAAATGGACAATACAACAGGAAGACATGACGCTCATTAGTATATATGTCCCCAATCAGAAAACACCAAAATTTACAAATGAACTACTAACAGATCTGAAAGAAGACAGTGACAAAAACACAATTATAGTCAGAAACCAAAACACCCCTTAACAACCATGGACAGATCATCTAAACTGAAAATAAAAAAGAAAATGTTAGCTTTAAATGATACATTATAGCAGTTGGACATAATTGACATTTACAAAACATTTCATTCAACAACATAAGACTGTACTTCTTTTTCTAGTGCATATGGAACATTCTCATAGATACATCAAATGCTGGGACACAAAACTAGCCTCAGCAAATTCAAGAAGATTGAAATCACACCAAGCATATTATCATACCACAAAGCTTTGAAATTGGAGGTCAACTGCAAAAAGGAAGCAGAAAAAAGTCACATATACATGCAGATTAAACATCTTATTAAAAATGACTGGATCAAAGAAGAAATAAAAATGACATTAAAAATACACAGAAATTGGAGCTACCATTTGACCCAGCAATCCCCCTTCTGGGGATCTACCCAAAGAACTTGAAAACCTTTGTCCGCAAAGACTTATGTACCCCAATGTTCATTGCAGCGCTGTTCACAGTGGCCAAAACATGGAAACAACCAAAGTGCCCTGCGACAGATGACTGGATAAAGAAGCTGTGGTACATATACACAATGGAATATTA
>PVJL010018408.1:0-15916 GCA_004026885.1 Lyroderma lyra | reverse complement strand
AAAAAAAAAAAAAAAAAAAGGGAGAGAGAGACTGTGATATTAGTGCAAAGACAGACATACAAATCAAGGGAATAAAATAGTCAAAAGCAGATCTACGAATACATGGTCATTTGTGTTTTCCACAAAGATGCCAATGTAGTTCAATGGGGAAAGGATAGCCTTTTCAGTAAAGGTTGCAGGAACAACTGAGTACTCATATGGAAACAAATGAAATTTGATCCTTCATGTTACATATAAAAATTACTTCAAAGTGGATCACAAACCTAAACCAACCAGTTAAAACGATACAATTTCTAGAAGAAAACATATACCTTTACATAAATAAGAGTACATGTATGTATACATACATACATATACACACACATATACATACATATAAAACACCTTTAGATACTTCCCTGTCTTCTCAGAAGAGAAGTGTTCTCCTCATTTCAAAGTTAATGCCTCCATTTGTTTTTTGGATTTCTTTCTGAATTTACATGCCCTTCATAAGGTTTCTTATCTGCTCCTATGACTAAAGACCACAAAATTTTCTAGTATCAAAAATTTGCTGTCAGATCCATGCTGCCATCTGCTTACTAATTTTTTTTTTTTTTTTTTTTTTTTTGCTTTTTGGTATGTGGGTAGCTCCCTGGCTGGGAATCGAACCCAGGCCGCAGCGCTGACAGCGCCAGAGCCGAAGCCTTAAGCCACTACACCATCAGGGAACTCCGTGCTTACTAATTTAATCCACTCCAACCACAAGTCTGGGAACTGTTACACTTAGTAAGACCAACACTGAGCTCCATATTATTCTCTGTTGTGCAGAAAAGGTTAACACAGAAGGCCAGAAGCTGCTATCCTTAGACAGCCTAGCTTGCAAGGCTGGCCCTTGGCCAGTGATTAAGAAGTTGGATTTCAGAAGGATTCCCACCATTCCCTAACTGATAACGGTGGCTTGTTGGGCCTAGACTATATGATGCTGCTTATGCTGAATACCTGCTTTCCTTCAGGAAATGTGGGATTTTAATACACACTAGGCAGTGTACCTGCCAGTCCTGCCCCCCCGCCCCCCCCCCCCCCCACACACAAACAATATAGGCACCAAGTCTGCAATGGACTTCCTTGGGCAGAAATAATCACACACATATTGCTTCATTTTCGTTGAGAGTAAAGTAGTCTGTGTGACCCTTATGGGAGGGAGAGTATAAGGAAGCCTGCACATGGATTCCTTCAGGCTCCACTTATGCCTTTTTCCCTTATATTATACCTGGCTGTATATCCTTACTATGTCACTGTAATAAAAGAAGGTCCTTCAAACAAATCACCAAACATGGGGGAGTTAACAGAAACCTCCAACATAGCCACATTATCACATATCTTATGGACATATTAGGATTTAAACATGTCTAAAGTAATCTGAGCGAACAAATCTTTTTTCTTAACTTAAAATAGTAAAGGAAGTATATGGCGTACAACGAAGAAGAGAGAAACTGAAAGGGGGTATTCTTAAGATTGCTAGCACTGAACCATTTGCACTATACTGGACACTGGGCATTGCAATAATGTCATTGTCTACCCAATGTACACATTGTCTAAACTTTCCTAGTGAATGCTGTCAAACTAGTCAGAAGGGGATTAAGAGAGAAACTAGAATGAGGGTGCCTTTGTGACAAAATTGAATCAAATAACCTTGGGATAAGCTGAGCTGAAGTTTAGTTAGGAATAACCCTTTGGTGCTCTAGCAGGTTCTGACAACAGCACTGAAAGGACATTCATCATCAAAGGCTCTGAGGGCCTGAACTCCTATCACATCATCAGTATATATTGTAATTTTCAGTGGTAATAGGAATTACAATATGGAAAGAGGAGCTTCAAAGCAGGCAGGACTTCTCCCCTACTCTCCTGAACATCCTCCTGGGCACAATGTCCTTAGGATCCTGAAGCTCAACTGTTAAACAGAGTGGATAAGAAAGAGTAAGTCCTGAGCTACACATGGTCGGAGACACACTGGGTAAACAGGAGTTCAGAGGAGACTTCGAGTAGACCAGGGATCTATTTTCTTCTCCAGATCTGAGGAGAAACATTTTGGGTGGGAGAGGCAAAGGCAACCATCTAAGAGCCAAAAGCCAACTTCCAAAGAGAGCTTATGTGACTCTGTAATAGAACTAGGAGAAGGATGGCTTTCTCCTGATTTCATTATTAATTATTCTCTCTACCTTTATATATTATTTTAAATTTCTATAACTTTCTATAAGGTAAAGTGTCTTTTTGTTGCTGTCCTTGTTTTTAAGATTCAACAGTCTTTGAGCTTTCTACATTATCCAGCTTAGCTCATCAGGATAGGAGAGAATATGGGATTCAAGGCAGCACCCCTAGCCAGAAAAAAAAATAAACCATCATTCAACTGGAGCACCTCAGAACCCAAACACAGCGGTAGCTACTGAATGTTCAAGAGGTTGGTAAGTGAAAACAGAACTCCCAACATCTACAGTTAAGCCCAAATCTGTTTCTTTTTCTATATGTATTCTGAATTTCAATTAACAATCAACACCAAGTCTAATTATAGGCCTGAAGCCTCAGAATCATCCTTAATGCCAATCTCTCCAAATCCAATCATCAAATTTGGGCAATCCTGATTCTGAAACATCTTTTGAATCTGTCTCTTCTCCATGGCCACAGAATTAATTCAGGCTTTCCAAAATCAAACTTCTCTAACTCCAAACATCACATTTTCTTAAGCATCATCTACACTATTATTGGTTATCTTCCAAAAACAGGATGTGAGCAAAGGGAACTCTTGTGTACTGTTGGTGGGAATCTAAATTAGTACAGCCACTATGGAAAACAGTCTGAACATTCCTAAAATAATTAAAAATAGAACTACTATATGATCCAGCAATCCTACTTCTGGGTATATAGCCAAATGAAGTGAAAACGAGATCCCAAAGAGATATGTGCATTCCTATATTTATTGCAGCATTATTCACAATAGCCAAGATACGGAAACAACCTACTTGTCTATTAGCAGGTGAATGGATAAAAATGGTGTGTGTGTGTGTGTACGCACATACATACACATATACATATATATACATATACGTACATGTACACACACACACGATATATTCTGCCATGACAAAGGAAATTTTGCCATTTGCAAAAAAGTATTAATGAACCTTGAAGGTATTATGCTACGTGAAATAAATCAGAGAAAGACAAATATGATATGATATCACTTATATGAGTATGTGGAATCTAAAAAGGCCAAACATAAAAACAGAGAGTGAAGCTGTAGTTACCGGTGGTTGGGGGGTGGAGGGTGGGGTGGAAGACATGGGGAGATGTTGATCATAGAGTACAGACTTCCAGTTATAAGATGAGTAAATTCTGAGGATCTCATGTACAATGTGATGATTAGAGTTAATAATACTGTCTTATAGACTTGAAAGTTGCTGAGAAAGTAAATCTTAAATGATCTCACTACACAAAAGAAATGGTAATTATGTGATATAATGGAGGTGTTAGCTAATGCTATGGTAGCAATACATAAATGTATTAAGCCAACACATTGTATACCTTAAATTTACAAAATGTTACATACTAATTTTCTCAATAAAGCTGGAAACAAAGTTGATCCCTAGGTTTTTTTTATGTTTTTGTAAATGGGTTTAATATCATTTTCAGACAGTTTGGTGTTAGCGTATAGAAATGCAACCAAGTTTTGAGTGTTAATTTTTTTATCCTGCAATGTTACTGGATTCATTAATTAATTCTAATAGGTTTTTAGCAGTCTTTTTATGCTATGTATAAGATCAAATCATCTGCAGAGATAATTTTACTTCTTTTCCTATTTGGATGCCTTTTCTTTTTTGTTCTTGCCTAATTTCTCTGGCTAGGACTTCCAGTGTGATGTTAGAAAGTGTGAGTAATGAGAATCCTTATCTTTTTCCTGATCTGAGAGAAAAAGTTTTGTTTTTAACCACTAACATGTCAGATGTGGGTTTTTCACATATGGATTTCATTATGTAGAAGTATACTCCTTTAATATAATACCTAGTTTGTTGAGCATTTTTATCATAAAAGGGTGTTGGATTTTGTCAAATGCTTTATTTGCATCTGTTGAGATGATCATGTGATTTTTATCCTTTGCTCTGATAATGTGGCGTATCATACTGACTTTAGTATATTGAACCATCCTTGCATCCCAGGGATAAAACCCACTTGATCATGGTGCATGATCCTTTTCATGTGCTGTTGGATTCAGTTTGTTAGTATTTTGCTAAGGATTTTTGCATCTATATTCGTCAAGGATATTGGACAGTAGTTTTCTTGTACTGTCTTTGTCTTTGATACTGGAGTAATGCTGGCCTCCTAAAGGGATCTGGAAGTGTTCCTTCCTCTTCAGTTTTTTGGAAGAGTGTGAGAAAGATTGGTATTCTCTTTAAATGTTTGATAGAATTCACCTGTGAAGTCGTCTGGGCCTAGACTTCCGTTTGTTGGGAGGTCTGTGATTGCTGATTCAAACTCCTTATTCATTTTTGGTCTGTTCTGATTTTCTATTTCTTCATGACTCAGTATTGGTAGGTAGCATGTTTCCAGAAATTTCTTATAGGTTATTCACTGTATTATTATTATTATTTATAGTAGTGTCACCTTTTATGATCCTTTTGTTTCTGTGGCATTGATTACAACGTCTCCTCTTTCATTTCTAATTTTATTTGAGTCTTCTCTCTTTTTTCTTTGTTAGTCTAGCTAAAGGTCTGTCAATTTTGTTTATCTTTTAAAAATCACCAACTCTTAATTTCACTAATTTTTTTCTATTGCTTTCCTAGTCTCTATTTATTTTTGCTCATCTTTATTACGTATTTCCTTCTGCTAACTCATACGTAAAAATTAAACAACACACTCCTGAACAACCTAGAGGTCAGAGAAGAAATCAAAAGGGAAATCAGAAATTAGCTGGGGAGAAATAAAAATGAAAACGCAACGTACTAAAACCTACGGAATGCAGCAAAGGCAATATTAAGAGGAAGCTGACAGTGATAAATACCTATGTTAAAAAGGAAGAAAGTTCTCAATCTAACTATACCTCAAAAAACTAGAAAAAAAGGACAAACTATGATGGAAAGAGAAGTCACATTAGGTGGTGAACTTATTATACAACAAGTTGACAATGCACTGTAGAATTGTATGCCTGAAACCTATGTAATCCTTGCTAACAGATGTCACCCCAATAAGTCTAACAATAAAAATGAATCAAATTAAACACACACACACACACACACACACACACACACACACACACAAAGGACAAACTAAAGACTTTGTTTTCTGAGTATATGTTCATTAGCACTCTTTAATGTTTCTGATTTTGCATGTTTTATTCCAATTTTCTAGGTTAGCACTGTCCAAAAGAAATGGAATGTGAGCCACAAATGCAAGTTATATATATCATGTTAAAATTAATTTGTAGTCACATTTTCACAAAGAAACAGATGAATTTTATATTTTAAACAAATATATATGAAATATTATTTCAACAATCAGTATTTTTAAATTATTAATGTTATTTTTTTCTGTACTAAGTCTTTGAACCTAGTGTTTTTTACACTCATGTCACAACACAATTTGTAGTGTTTCAAATGCTCATTGGTCACATGTGCCTAGTGGCTACTATACTTTGCAGGTCTAGTTGTTCTTCCCCAGACTCTGGAGCATACCCTATGCACTCACTGAATGAATGGTCAACCACAGCTAACCTCTTACCTACCCTCTGTAGTAGTTACTCATCATTCTGCACGCAGCTATAGTTCATTTACTCATCAGCTTCTGTTTCATCTTAAGTACAATCATGAGGTTTCTCTAAACTGGCTTTCCTGTCCTGAATTCCAACTGGGTCCTCTGTTCCTTTCACATCACCATTCTAACAGTACATATCTCTCTCAATGAAGTCAGGGAATGGGGGTCTGGGGCTTTTCTAATCTTACTTAATCTAAAACTATCCTTAAATATATCTTAACTAGACCCCCCACATGAAAAACAGTATTTATGACCTTGTGAGTACACAGCCCTGTTAAGGTCCTTAAGAACTGTAATTAGGGAGTTCCCTGATGGTGTAGTGGCTTAAGGCTTTGGCGCTGGCGCTGTCAGTGCTGCGGCCTGGGTTCGATTCCCAGCCAGGGAGCTACCCACATACCAAAAAGCAAAAAAAAAAAAAAAAAAAACTGTAATTAATCATGAGAATAATATATATGACTGTGTGTGTACACAGCCTTGTTAAAGGTTCATAAGAACTGAGACTAATCATGAAAATAACATGTTCACATACTCCACCTCCTATCTACTTCAGTTCAAAAGCTCATTTAGTAGAATGGCAGTTGCATTTGCTACTGTTATTGGAACCCCTCCAAATAACATAATGGAATTCATGTAGCTTAAACACCAATATGATGTACACTTATTTATTCTTATTCCTGCCTCCTCCATTTATCATGACAAACCCTCTACCTCAGATATTTTAACTATTCTGTTGTTTAAGAACTTAAGCTATCCACTACATCAGGCTGGAAGGGAGCACATAGAGTAAAATCAGTGTAAGTTTCAGATTCTAGTTTTATTACCATCTATGTCACTTCCAGCAACCTTTTGAATGAGAATATTGTCTATATGCAGTCCTCCTAGTGTATGAAGACTCAATGAGGAATTAAACTTAAGAGCACAGAACAGTGTTAACTCTATTCCCTTTGCCCACTTCCTCCATTGTAAACCTCTCCTTTGAGTCAGAGATCATTTTCAAACTAATGAGAAAAATCAGTATGTTTAGGTCATACCTAAAACAGTTCTCAATTAATAATAAATGACAGGAAAAAGTGTAACATCAATATTACCACATATGTTCTCATTACCTGCACAAATTTGGGTGGAAATTTTTGTCTGAGGTCTAGAAGTAAAGCATCCACACGTTGCCTCTGGAAAATAGAACTTGGTTCTTCTTTCCTTTTGGTTTTAGGTTTGACTTTATCTATTAAAATATGAAGTCTCAATCAAAACATGGCCTCGTCTGGTGTTTGCTGTTTCACAAATCTTTGTTCAGCATGAATATACTCGAACTTCATTATTTTTTTTATGGCTGTTATTTCAAAGATAATACTCCAAATAAGTTAAACATAGCACATGCACAAACGTGTTCTAATGCTCCCTCTTAAATAAACACTCTAACATTTAAAACACAGATGACTTTTAAAAATACTTTCGTTTTTTTGGTTGGACATGGTGAGACAAAACAATTTTAAGGCTAAAGTTTTCCATAATTACCAAAATCACATCCAGATTATTTGTTTGACATAATCTTTTGCAGCTTTCAAGTGTATTAAATGGTCTTTTCCTACAAAACCTAACAGATGGAAAAATGGAACTTTCACAAATTCCCCAAGTTACCATACTCAATTATGAAGACTTTAACTTACTGAAAAACAGGACTAACCAAACAAAAGAAGATCACCAAGATAAGAAAGGAACTTATAAGAGAAAGTCTGAAGTTAATGACATGTGGAATTTTCCCTGGGAGGGGAGATACTGGGGGGGCTGTCTCTAAATGAAAGGTTCCAGATAAGTTTTACTCGAAACTTTTCATTAGGATGGGGCAAAAAGCTCTCAGGAGAAGTTCATTTAACTGATGCAAATGTTCCTACATCAAATGTTGCAGCCACTATTAAGAATAAATGTAACTGTATCTGAGAGACCATTCATTCCACATGTCTGAATTCTATTTAAAGGCTACTTTTCCATCAGTATTTATTCTGAGTTACTAGTTCTCAGAGAAGGAAACACAGACTACGGGTATACTGTTACAGACACATTTCTAGTAGTACTCTTATTGGTAAAATACAGTGTAGAACACGTAGCAGATTAGCAGCTATGGAAACTAGGGAACCTGGCATCACAACAGGTGATAACACGGAAAGATCAGAAAACAGACTGGTCACCTGCAGATAAGGTTCTACAAGCCTGGGGGACTTCAGTACCAAATTTCAAGATGTCTCAACAGTTACATAACCAAGAAATATTGTTAACTCATTCCTCACTGATTTTCTCGGCATGTTCCAAATACGTAATAACTTTGAATCCACTTTTTCAAAGATTATCTACTTGCCCTAACAGATTAAAGTTTATATCTGTTCCTATAGAAAAGCTATTATCACCACATATAGATATATGAAGAATCTTCCTAAGAAAATAGAACACATTCAGAAATCATCAAGAGCCACCTTCCTAAAGAAAGCAGCTTCATTCTCAGAGCACCAAAGTGTTTTAGGGGGATTTAGGTATCCCCACCTACCTTGCTCTTCATGATCTTTGAAGTGCCACCAGTATCCTTTGGAAGGATGATATCGACAGTATGACATAGCTTCATCAAAAGCTGACTGAATGCCATGCACTGCAGTAAGCTTGCAAAATAAATAAATAAATAAATTCTGAATTTCTCATTAGATCAACCAGTTTCTAAAGTAAATACAAAGTATTTGCAAAGACAGTACTTTCCTGTTTTTCAGAACCTGAATCTCTAACTAGGGCTACAGTTCATATGTACTTTTAATACAAAGTTGGCCCCCAGTAACCAGTGCTTGAAACATTCTAATACTTAACAGTATATACCAACTTACACAAGGGAAAGGAGCTCCTGTTTGATTCTTGGAAGTGAAGTAGCTCAATCAAGTTTTCCTTAGTGTTCAAAGAATGTGAAGACTTACCACTCTAGAGTTTATAACTGATCCCAAGTCTGGTGCCTGATAGATCACTCCAGCAATGATATAGTAATCAGCCAGTGGAATAACTAAACAGGGGGTGGGGGTGGGGGGAGAGAAGTTTATAAATATAGCTAGGTACACAAACTACTAAATAGATTTCCATTACAAGACCAACAAAAATTTGACATTCTTCCATATTAAAGCTTTAAGGTAAGGTCTGGCAATTCCTGTTTTTGTGAAGTTATACTGGAAAACAGCCATACCCATTCATTTATGTTATTAGCTAAAGCTGCTATGGCACTATTAAAGTCGTTGTCGCTGAGACCCTAAGGCCAACTAAAATATTTACTCTTTGGACCTTCACAGAAAACGTCTGCCAATTCTTGCCCTATAGCACTGCTTCTCAAACTTTAATGTGCATCTGAATCACCTGAGATATTGTTAAAATCAGATTCTTACTTAGTATATATAGTGTATTTCTATATAGAGTTCCAAAGTGATTCAATGCCCGTCAGTCAATCACATTTTGGGGCATAAGACCTTAGAGCAGTGGTTCTCAGCCTTCCTAATGCCGCAACCCTTTAATACAGTTCATGTGTGGTGACCCCCATAAAATTATATTCGTTGCTACTTCATAACTGTAATGTTGCTACTGTTATGAATCATAATGTAAATATGTGATATGTGTTTTCCGATGGTCTTAGGCGACCGCTGTGAAAGGGGTCACAACCCACAGGTTGAGAACCACTGCCTTAGAGTAAGGGAGAATTAGGGCTGACAGTGAAGATATCCAATGTGCTCAACCCGCCTCTGTGCTGCAGTCCTAGGTCCTAAAGGAATAAACAACCACTAGTGAGGCTGATGCCATCTTGTGTAGCTTCTATTCCTTGAACCTTCTCATGGAAAACTTGTCCATAGTCTTGCCTTTGTTTGAAGGTTCTCTTTTTCTCTGGGCAGAGACTCTAAATCTTTGATTTTGAAACTAAATTTAAATTCTTGACTCTGGAAACCACAGCTTCTTTACCAAGTCATTATCTAGAATCAACAATGGGGTGAAGGTTGTTTCTAAATGTCTTGATGAGGATATCTATTTAATTAGGAGATGTAGCTGGTCATCTCTGGAAATAGTTGACTAAACCTTTGATCCAAAATCAAATCTAAATTCTACTGTGATTTCTAAAGCAAGTTTGTTTGGTAATATAACCCAGGTAAGACTTTTGGTTGACTATGTCCATGAGGACTTGCAACTGACCCTCTATGAATTTGGTACAACTGCATCTACCATGTATTTTGTAACAGAATTAGACTCAGTGGACTGAGATGAGAAGAAAGGTACTTGAGATGCTCAAGATTTAGCTGGAATTCCAACAACTGTGCTCACAGGAAGTGGTGATATCAACATAGCAAGTTGCTCTGTTAATGCTTGCAGAGTTGTCTTTGGGCATGTTGGAAGACCACTGATGTTCAAGTATGTGACGTTTGATACTCGGCTTTTGAAATGTTTCCTAAATGATAAAGTTATGCCTGCTATACCAGCCTGCCTAGACAATTTGTACAAATAATAATTACAGTGGAAACCTGATTTCCTTCTAAGAGCCTGGAATTTTAGTAGATAGAGGATGTCTACATGATTATCTCAATAAAAATTTTGGACTATGAGTCTCAAAAGGACTTTTCTGAACAGATGTGTTATCCCCATAGGGTGGCATTTCATTGCCAGACGGTGTACTTGGTGGGGCCCCTCACAGGAAGGAAAGTATCAAGAGCTTCCCCATACATTCCTACAGATCCCACTTGATACAGCTTTTCCTCTTATTGCTCTGGCTGTGCATCCTTAAGATTTGTAGTGTTGCCACTACAAATCTTAGGCATGACTAATTGATACGCTGAGTCCTCCCAGTAAAGCACTGAACATGTATGTAGTCTTGGGGAATCCCCAAAACAGAACCCAATCCAATAATAATAATAATAATAAAGACGAAGACCATATAGCTCAGAAAGTATTTTAAGAAGAAAAGAATGCCTAAAGTTTACACATTTTACCTTGGGTAGGGGACTGCCGCTGTTGCTTCCGAATGATAAAAAGAATGGGCTCCTGAGCATGTAAAAGGATGTATTCCACTCCAACCATCTGACTGAAAACAGAACAGACATCCAGAGAGCCATGAATCCCATAAACACAATTCTGTAGAACATTCAATTATATAAAAGCATAGCATCATTCTAAACAGGATTAAAACTGCCTGTGTTGATATTAAAAACTGGCTGTTTCTGACTATTTTCCCAGGTAGGTGGAATATAGATTTGGTTTGTAAACAACAAAATTTCTTTAAAAAAATTTATGAACTTGAAGGAGTTCCTTGGTGGTGTAGTGGCTATGCTTTGGCGCTCTCAACACCATAGCCTGGGTTCAATTCCCAGCCAGGGAGCTATCCCACCAAAAAATTTTAAAAATTCATGAACTTAAACCTGAGTCTTTTCAGTCAGGAAAGTACGCTGACGAGCATGTTTCAAAAAAGGCAACCAAAGGGGTGTTCCCTGGTGGTGTAGAAGCTAGGCTTTGGCACTCTCACTGCCATGGCCTGGGTTCGATTCCCAGCCAAGGAACTACCCTCACCCCTCACCCCTCACCCCAAAAAACCAAAAAAGGCAACCAAGATATCATGATGCTCCCTGACCAAGGAGATCTATAAACATATGTAAAAAATATAAGAAGATTTTACATGCCTTGACTATGCCAACTATGGATTCTACCCAACTAGAAAACATCCAAACTTTATCCTTGACAACCCATTTGTAATCTGACAGATTATGTTTAAAACTATTAAGATAACAATAAGTTACCTTAATAGTTACATTTGTCTCATAATAAAAGTTATTTAAAATACCATAGAAATTTAATAACATGAATTCCCCCTGATGTTTAACTGACAGGCTAAAAAAAAAAACTTTATTACACAGGTCTTTCAGAAACTTTTTTAACAGTAATAAATTCTTAATTATTTAGCATCCTAAGTCTGAAGAAACTTACTTTGCATTTCTTTGGCAGAAATTTTACTTGCCATACAAAGCTAAATCTAATATAAACCAGATTGTGGTTTAAGACATTAAACTAGATGTAGAAGACAATAAATATAGTTCCCTGGTTGAAAATAACAGTTGCATTGCTAAAATCATTCATCTGATGTACTTCTAAGCCCCATAGCTATATTTTAATTGGACAGCAATATATGAAGTTATACAGAAAAGACTTCCTAGGTAACAAGTGACTATTTCTTTGCATGTCCAATGTGTAACAAACCCAAACAAAACTCCAGTTCTTCCAAAACCTTTATCTGTACTTCACAATCCACACCTTCAAAGAACTGTTCATTGAAGAATCTCTAGTTGGCTTAAGATGCTACCTTCTTACAATAACTTACTTTAAGTGTTCTAATGTTAGCCTCTGCATTTTGACCACTTCATTATTACATGTTCTGTCATAAAAAGGATTACTTCTTTCTGAAAAGTAATCCAGGACACTTCCAATGTTCAGACTGGGGATCCAGGAACTGTCAACCCAAGAGATTCCCAGCAGATTATCTATAGGAAAGAAACAAAAAGATAAAGGATAAGAAAAGAGAAAAAATCCAATCCAACAAACATTTATTATGTATCTAATGTTGTCGGCACTATGAACGGGATACCATAGATTTAACTGACATACTCTCACAGTCTAACAGAAGAAATAAGCTTGCAAGAAAGCAGTGACAACTAGATATGATTAAACTGCTCTAATAAAGTATGAATAAATGTGTCATGAGAACACAGTGGAGGGAGCAGAATACCTTACCTGTGGGAACTAGAATGATCTTTCATGACATGAAGAGGAGGTGGGTTTTAACACTATATGTTAAAGAATAGAGGTTCACCTTGGCAAAAGAGGGGCAAAGTAATTCTAAGCAGAGAGAATGCACATAAAAGGTAGGAAAATATAAAAGTGTATTATATGTTTGGAGAATAATTTGATTAGGTAGAGTGATAGGATTTGAACTCTAGAGAGTTCTTTTGAAAAATTAGAAATCTTGAATCTTTTTATGTTGGCAATGAATTCAAAAATTTTCAAACAACATGCATGCCAAAGAAAATATATCCACAGCCACCAGTTTGAGACCTCCCAATTAGGGAAAGAGAAATAAATTAAAAAGCTATCATTATAAATGTAATAATAAAAAAAACTAAGGGCAAATGATAAGTAGAATGCCCTTAATTACAGCATACAATTTCACACTTTAGAGTAGAATTAAATCTTAATTTTTTGGGGGGCGGGGGTTTGGTTCCCTGGCCAGGAATCAAACCCAGGCTGCGACAGTGACAGCACAGAAGCCTAGCCACTAAATCTTAAATTTTTCAAAGTATAAAAAGAAAAATAAGACATAGTAAATAGAGCTAGATACCTTTAATTAATGAGTTTTTATTGGTTACTGGCTGCAGTGATATTTCATACCACTGACTGCACTAAATCCTGCTAGGTGTGAGTCATAAACATCAAAAGCCTAATACTGATTGAAGGAGGAAGAATTAAAACTTCAATCTCCTCTATATTGTAATTGCCCTGGCATCTTTAAAGAAGTCAGATCTAACCCAAGGTAACAAGCAGTTACAAGGAGAATGATTCAAATGATAAAAAGGAATTGTGAAGGTAAATGATGAGGTTAAAATGTGCTGTGCGGGGAAGTCCCTGGTGGTGTAGTGGCTAGGCTTCGGCGCTGTCAACGCAGCGGTCTGGGTTCAATTCCCAGCCAGGGAACCACCCACATTAAAAAAAAAAAAAAAGTGCTGTGTGCATTATAAATAGAGGAAACAAATAAATGAAGTATGTTAATGACCAAATAATTGGTACAAACCTTTAAGATGCTTCATCATAAATGGATCAGGCAATAACCAAATACATAACAGGCCAGGAAATAACATTTTCAGAAAAAGACAGACTTTCTAATAAAAAGCAATTAAGGATAATCATTGTTTTCAACTTAAAAACACTACAACCCAGTTATTAGTTTTGTTTAAAGCAACTTTGTTATACATTTCTTTATTTCCTTAGGAATGATTATATAAAAGCATTTGTAGAAGGACAATTTTTGGTTTCTCACTTATAGTGGAAACTGTGTCTGTATGGTGTCATAATAACCTACTGACAATAAACTGCTATATTACAGATAATTTCCCCAGAGAGAAGAGTCATCTACAGAAACAAACAAATGTGTAAGTGCAGATCCTACCTACCAACAATTATGGATAGACAACAGACATGAGTATGAGGTGATGAGGACCACCAGGTGGAAGGCAATGGCAATGCACAGGAAGATAAGAACCAAGCCACCAATTATCTCTTGACCTCATCTCCTTCCCTCCTCCTCTCTCACTTTAGCCATACCCACCTCCTTGCTGTTCTAAACACATCACGCTCCTCACCTTAGACTCTAAGGCTTAGAGCCTCTGCAGTAACTCTTAACAAATCTAAGCAAAAAGTAAAACATCATGAAAAGCTAAATATGTGAAAATAGTCTGATGGACTAAATGTTTCTTTTATTCAGTAGCCAGGAAACATGTTCACATAGTCCAAATACAGCTCTCCAACAAACAGCAAATGCTAAAATTAGGCACTTGAAACAAACTTATAATGAAAGACAAACACATAAAAACATTATCTAGAAATGCTGAAGATCACTGAACATTTTGAGAAACTATAAATGAGAGTATATTTGTAATAAGTGCTAGACTCCACTTTGGTTAATATATAGAGAGGAATCTTAAACACTTTCCTTTAAAAGTCAAGTATATACAAACAGAACAACCCCACATAGAAATTATTAGAAGCATATTACAGTTAGACATCTTTTGAGAAAAGCCCTTCTTCCTTTAGTCTGCTGGGGTGAAAGGGATGAATCTCAGTTTACACAAAAATTCATACTTCCTTTAAGAAAAAGTACCAGTTTCAAATGGAAATGAATCTACATCTAGAGTTTCATACAAGAGTAGGAAGTGTTGTTGGAGCCACTACCACAACACTAAGATACTCGCTGGAGCTCTCTGACTCCAGTGAGTTTTTCCTGGGAACTTCCATGATACCTCCTCCCAACCTGGAGAAACTTAGGTCTGTTTAGAACTAGATTCTCATGTTTTGGCTATTTTAAAATCGCTCGTCCCATCAATCTTCGGAATCGCAGAGCACAATTCCTAGGTTTTTCATTTTTCCCCCAAATTCACCGAAACGGATGTGTGTACGTGTGGTGAGAAGAAACCGCACGGTCTAATGCTACCCGAGATCAAGAAGCAATGAAGGGAATGCGTCCCCATATGTTCATTCACTTGACTCAACAAATATCTAAGTACCTTTACAGTTCAGCTGTGAAAAAGAAACGACCCCTCTCCTCAATAATTGTTGGATGTCCAATGAAAGGTATTATAGACTCAAAAATAAAACTCGCAGAGGAGTATCTTAAAGATTCACGCCCAGGGAAACACAGGGCGCGATGTCAGAGAGAAGGCAGCCCCCATACCAAGTCCCAAGAAATGAACCAAATCATGTTGGTTCGTTATCCCACGTCCCACTGTGCCCAAAAGCCATTCCTTCACCCAGACTAGCTCCAATAGTTGTAGAAATATGTGTGTAAAACGATACTGCAGGTTTGAGGGCTCAGAGCCCAGAGCTTTTTCCAATCCTTTCATTGCGACCCTTCTGACAGACCCCTGAGGAACTGGGGAAAACTACGCAACCTTTCGCCAGAATGAAGCCTTGGGTAGTCCACAGAAACCGTTCAAAAGAGCCTGGGACATATCACCAAGGAACCTGAACGTTGCGCCCACGAGCCATAAAGCCCCAAACGAGACCCCGGACAATCAGGAAACAATGGCTAACAAGACAGAATACCTCTGATATCTACCGCCGCCATAATTCCAAAGTGTTCGTGGGTTCTCCTTCCGGCGCAGAGAAAACGTAACAACAGGACGACGGAAGCAGCGGGTCGCAGGTCCTGAAGACCTTGAGGAGGAATGCAGATAGGGGAGGAGATTGTGAGGCCTGGAAGAGAGGGCTAGGAAGGAGATGAGGCGGGCAGCACAGGGGCGCGGCTGGGAAGTGAAGGAGGCGGAGAAGAGAGGGGCGGGGCGGGAGGTGGAAATGGGGTGGAGGCGGGCAGCACAGG
>PVJL010018407.1:0-15985 GCA_004026885.1 Lyroderma lyra | reverse complement strand
TTTGTGTCCCAAGGAACTGGCTGGATTAGCCATTTTCCTCAGTGAGCAGTACACACCCTTGACTCTCTACCAGTTAACTTGAAGGTCAGAGTAACTGAGAGGGAGTCAGTTCCTCAAGGCAATTCTTCCAAGTACTCAGATAGTCTTCTTTCTTTAGAGTCTCCCAAGGAACTGGCCATATCAGGCACATTCCTCAGATACAGAAGTAAAACAAGTTTTACTTCCCTAAAGCCAGCCTGCATGGCTCCCAACACCAGGTCATGGACCAGTACCAGTCCATGGCCTGTTAGAAAGCAGGTCACACAGCAGAGGGCGAGTGGCAAGCGAGCGAGCCAAACTTCATCTGTATTTATAGCCACTCCCCATCACTTGCATTAGCACCTGAGCTCCACCTCCTGTCAGATCAGCTGTGGCATTAGATTCTCATAGGAGTGTGGACCCTATTGTGAACTGTGCATGCGAGAAATCTAGGTTGCATGCTCCTTATGAGAATCTAATGCCTGATGATCTGAGGTGGAGCTGAGGCAGTGATGCTAGTGCTGGGGAGTGGCTGCAAATACAGATTAACATTAGCAGAGAGGTTTGACTGCACAGCGATCATGATAAATCAATTGCTTGCAGACTCACATCAAAACCCTGTCAGTGAGTGGTAAGTGACAATTAAGCTGCATCTGTGGCAGGCTTTATAGCGGCAAGTGAGTTGTATAACTATTTCATTATATATCACAATGTAATAATAATAGTAATAATAATAGAAATAAAGTGCATGATAAGTGTAATGCACTTGAATCATCCTGAAGCCATCTTCTTATACCCCTACCACTCACTCCATCTGTGGAAAAATTGTCTTCCACAAAACCTGTCCCTGGTGCCAAAAAGGTTGGGGACCGTGGCTTTAGATGCCAAGAAGTGGACTATCCCTTCATGTCTGAGGTGATGAAACAGACACATGCAGCTGGCTGGCCTAAGGCACCACATTACTCCACATGAACCGGGATTATGAACCAGAAACACCCAGAGCAGATCCTGTGCTTTGACTCACGCAGCTGCACTGTCACTGTCTACAAAGCCTTGAAAGAAATTCTATTCAATCAGTAACCCGTGCTGGAGGAAGTGGGAGGACCAGCTGCCTTGCAGTGTCCGCCTTAGGCAGCTTCACACCCACACAATGACACCTTGGAGACAGGGAATCACAGGCTCCCAGTCTTAGAAACCTACTGGAATTCAAGTGGGTATTACAACGGGTGGCTCATACCTTAGTACCCCTGCTGGATATGATTCAAAGCATGAATAGGTCCTTATGTTCTCAGAAAATCCTTCCCTTAGCTGGTTAGGGCATTCTGTTCAATTAGCAGACAAAGCCAGTTGAAGCATAAACCTACTCAGAACACCCAAGAAGCACTGCTGTTTTAACACTGCTAGCAGTAGTTTCCATTTATGCAATTTTGCTCATTCACATTCATTAGTCAGTATAACAAACATTTCCTGAGCTCCAGGCTCTGGGATACAGCAGGAAACAAGGAAGCCATCGTCATGCCTTCGTGGAACCACAAAGCCTAGGGGGAGACAGATACTAAACAGGTAGATATAAGCATGATGCCAAAGAAGAAAGAAAGAAAGAAAGAAAGGGAACAGAACGTGTATCTGATGCATACAAAGACCCAAGCAAATTTTCTGCGACATTGAAACATACATACCTCCTTTATTGTAAACTTCCATAATTTATTTCAGTAACCCACCAATTGTTGGAATTTAGTTTTTTTCAACATACTGGAATTTATTAAAATAATTGAGCACAAGTTAATGGCATATGAGATAGTAGATAAAGGAGACCTTAAGTAACTGAAAAGCTTAAAGGCTGGGAAACAGGCCCATGGCCCATCCAAATGTCATTGTCATGCCAACCAGTTTGCTCCTAGCCAGTTACTGCAGCTCATGCAGAAGTTCCTTCACAGTACCTCTGGGTTCCCCTACTAGTTCTGCCGTCACTTCCATAATCAGTCATTACTGGGAGAGCCTGTGAGCTGGACCAGTACACAGGCAGTAACTCAGGGTCTACTGTTCTTGTCATCAGGAACCAAGAAAGACCATCTGAGCCGGACACATCATCAGGTTGAGTCCTTAAATGAACCAATCTCTCACCAGTAACAAAATAAACCTTCCTGCCCCCATGCCGTTCTACCCCTACCTAACCTCTGCCTTCATGTGGGTCTACCCCAGGGCCCATCCAAATTCTGTCACACCCTTTACTGCTCATTTGCACCTGCTGCCTTGAAAACTTGAGAAGGTGAACTAGGCACATGGCACAAGAAGCACCGAATTCCCACAGGAACACGATGCACTGGGTTACTCAGAACCAGGGGCAGGCAGGAGCTGAAAACAAAGCGGGTGGGGCCGCTGCCGCCACCCGCCGAGAATCCAGGCTTTTCTGGGAGGCGGGGCTCTACGGCATTGTCTCCCCACCCCCATTTCGCTCCCCTTCCTCAGTCCCTACTGTCCTTATTCCTGGGACCTTATTTAAAGCCCCTGGCCCACCTGCGGTTGCCTCACGCACCCTTTCCTTTGGGCGACCTTCAAAACTCCCTTTCTGGTTATTTTGGACATTAGCTTTCTAGAGAAGTTTTATTCTGCTCATTCCTCCCCCAGCCCACCCCAGCCCACCCCCAAAAGCTCAAAGCTTCATAAAATATAGCTTTTCATGTAAGGATGGACAGCCCAAAAT
Source organism: Lyroderma lyra (assembly GCA_004026885.1). Taxonomy (NCBI): domain Eukaryota; kingdom Metazoa; phylum Chordata; class Mammalia; order Chiroptera; family Megadermatidae; genus Lyroderma; species Lyroderma lyra. The sequence continues at coordinate 13,263 of PVJL010018407.1, read as the reverse complement.
TCAACTAAACACAAAAGCTTTTCAAAATTGAAAATAAATGTATAAATAATATAAACCAGAGCATAAATATGTGGTTTAAACATATCTGAGAAGCTACCTTTGTAGGAGTGCTAAATAGGAATTGTCATAGTCAAGCAGTTTGGTTTTTGTTTTTTGTTTCCTAGTTTTTTTAGAGGTGAAACCAAGAAGCAGTTTATTAAAAGGAGAATAAGGTGAAACAAAGGGATAGGGGACAGGACGCTCCTAAGAGGTCAGAGCGGACTCGAGCAGGAAAATGGCCAAGCAATTTGGAGAAAAGTATTTTCCCTTCTTTTCCCAGAATGAGGATGTCTGTGGATTGTGAAACTGTAGTATTTGTTTAAATTGGAAAGAGTCAGAAAACCAGGGCAGCAGCAGGTGGGAGGAAACGGTGCTACAGGAATCTTTCTGGAACCTTGTTATTGCTAAGATAGGCACACCACTGCCACCTGGTGACAGTATTCTGACACAGAGGCAGTTTTACATGATAAGAAAATCCCTTTCAGCAGGTGTAGTTGTAAAATTCAGATTATGAAATGCACCCTATTCATGCCATCTAATTAGATCGTCCCAGGATAAAACAAGGACATTGAATAACAACAAACCAGATAGACGAAAACTGGGATAAGCGAAAGCAGACTTAGAACTTCCTAAGATGATAATGTCATAAACTCATTCCCCAGATTAAGAGCTTTTGCCTTTTCATGGCTTCAGTCCAGTGCAAAGGCGGACTTCTTAAAGCCTGAGTGAACAACCAGACAGGGCAGCAGGACTAAGGCAACACATGTATCCTTCTGGCTACTTGCAATAAAATCCTCACTAGAGATAGATGATTACTAGACTGACCAGATGTCCTTTTTTAAATGGAACAGAAAGCAACAGTACTGTCCTATTTCAGATGGTACGTATAGTCAGCCTACTGACCCCTTGAATTTAGCCCAGTGAGACCATATGTACCGTTTGAAATGGAACAGTACTGTTGTTTCCTGTCCAGTTTAAAACAGTATGTCTGGTCAGCCTATTACATGGACTTTATATAAACAAGTAAATAAATTACATAATTTCCAAGGAAGCCAATTAACATTTCGCAGCTATTCTTTTTTTGGGGGGTGGGGGGTGGGGCGGGGCAGTTTCCTGGCTGGGAATAGAACCCTGGCCAAGGCATTGAGAGCGCCAAAGCCTAGCCACTTCACCACCAGGGAAGCCCCACTCCCAGCTATCCTTAGTATGAACAAGCAATAACTAATAATAAAACAGAACAACTGTAACAATAGACCATCACAAACATTATGAGTGTGGTCTCTCTCTCTTAAAACACCTTATTGTACTGCACTCACCCTCCTTCTGATGTGAGATGACACAAGGCCATGATGATGAGAAGGGAGGTGAGTGACAGGGGCCTGGTGACACAGCATGAGGCCGCTATGGACAATCACCTTTCAGCTTCTCTCTGGCGCATCCGAACTGCCAGCATCACTACTCTGGTGCATTGGGGCCAGTATGAAGTAAAAGCAGGGTGACAGGAACACCAGCCCTGCAACACCATGACAGTGGAGCTGATCACCAAGAGGCTACTAAGTCACTATTGTGAGCATGTAGAGCACGGAGACACCGGGCAGAGGGAGGATTGATGTCATGGGCGGGAAGGGGCAGGACTTGTGAGATTTCATCCTGCTACTCAGCACAGGAGCAATTTAAAACTCAATTATTCTTGGACTTTTCCATTTAATATTTTCAGACAACAGTTGACTGTGGGTAACTGAAACCATGGAAAGCAAAACCATAGATAAGGGGGAACTACTGTAAAATATTTCTCCAAAAGAAATATACTAGGGGGGACCTAGTATAAATTGTGCATTTATTCTTACATCTTTAAACTTCAGTCACCTTCAAAGCTCTCTCTGTTTGATGCAATGCACCTACCAAGATGATTTTTCCACTGCTCAAAACAGTTTTTGAACTCGTCGAATTTGATGCCTTTTAGTGCTTCTGCCACTTTTTGTTTCACCTCTTCCACATCAGCAAAACATTTCTTTTTGAGAACTTTTTTCACTGGGGGAAACAAACAAAAAAGTTGCTCAGGGTGAGATCAAGTGAATAGGGAGGGTGGGGAATGGGGGTCATGCCGTTTTCGGTCAAAAACCGCTGAACACTCAGTGCGGTGTGGGCAGGTGGATCGTCATGCCGCACGTTGTTGGTGTAAATCACCCATCATGAAATGGAAAAACGTGTTGACTTTCCAAAAAAAAAAAAAAATTCACTAAAGTAAGACACAGCCTCTCACAACAACGCCAGCTGGTACATTGATGCAGATGGGATCCTACAATACTCACCTAGCAGGGGAAGCCTGTACTACCAGGGGCCCGCCCTCCAGAAAATACAAACTTTTTAAAAAGTTTGTATTAGCATAGCTGACATCATCTGGATGACCAGTGACCAAATTTGTTTGTGTTCAGGATTGCATTGGTGCCAAAAGGAATAGGAATTTAATAACCTCAGAACAACAGAAGAGGATTTAATATGTAAGTGATAAGCAACTAAGGAAAGGCTAATCAAAGTTTCTGTAGTCATTCAAAGAGAGAAAAGTAAAAAAGAGAGGGAAAAAAATCAACGTATCACTTAGCACATAGTGATGTAGTCATGCCAATGCCAAAAGAACTATAGTTTATACCATATTCATACTGAAGCCTTTTAGTGTAATCAAAATGACAACTGTTAGGTTAAATTAATGTTATAATTTTTTTTGTATTTAATTTTTAAATTTGTTTGTTTTCGAAGTTATGTAAGATCTGTAAATCTAAGAAATTTACATCTAGTTTTAATGTTTGCACATTTTAAGTAATCATATAATTAAAATAATTTAAGTCAACACTATAGATCCTCAAGAATTAATTTTCACTTAAAGGTCTACCAAGATTACTTATGGGAACATTGTTTTTAATTCAAAAGATTGGAAACATCTCAGACCCCAAATATCTATGTATAGGATATGGTACACACGAGGCCTGGTGCGGCCACACTACGGACACAACACGGCTGAGAACAGCACAAGGTACCCTCTCTGTGTCGACATGGAGGAATCTGGCATAGTCATTAAATAGAAGGAGTGCAGAACAGTGTAAGTAATACACTGCCTTATGAGTAAGAAAGGGCTAAGAATAAGAATATACCTTTACATTACTTTGCATTTACACTTTTAAAAACACTGAAAGAATATTCAAGAAACTAATCAAAGTGGGCCCATCTGAGGACAGATGGAAGGATGAAGTGGACAGGGACAGGGATGAGAGTAGGACTTCTCACTATGAACCTTGTTATGAAGTTTTAATTTTGAACCATATAAAAGTTTTACATATTAAAAAAGTAAATTTACTTATTAAAACGACTAAATTTACAAGCAAACAATAAAAGCAGTGCATCTGTTAATGAAGATTAAGAAACACTCCAGTAAGTTGGAGTACATGTGTAGGTTAAAGTGTTTTAGAAGGTCAAGAAAAAGGAAAAACATATGTATGTTATATAATTGATATGATATGATATGTAAAATCCACCAAAATTTGTTGATCCTGGACTGTCCCTTCAGGGATGTCCCATTCATCAATGTCCCTTGAACAAGGTTAAACCTTGGGTTGGGTGCACTGAGCAGCGTATTGCCTGACCAGGTGCCTGGTAAGATGAGCCACCAAGTTAGCTTCACTGATGTTAAATATCATGACAGATGTCACTTGTGACTGTTTGGGGGGATTACATAGACTGCATCAAAGCATTTCCTTTATTGTACCTTGAGCTCTTTAGTTTTGGCTTTTAGGATTATGTAAGATTCAAGGAGCAATTTCTTTCTTCTTTCTCCAGATATCCTTTAGGGGACCTTTGCATCCCTGCAGGAATGATCCCACACAGCTCAGGGGAAGAAGAGACGTAACACCTGGTACAAAAAACCCTGGCAACAGAACAAGAAGAGAAGCCAGCCAGCCTTTGGAGTGGCTTGGACCTCAGTGTGAATTTTCAACTGGAAGCTTCCAGAGAGGCTCTGTGGCATTCCCAGCAGGGGCCAGGGAGCCGGTGTAAGGAGGTGAGGCTGCAGTCTGCAGGACTACCACTTTCCAGCTCATTTAACATCTCTGGGCTTCTGTTTGCTCACCAGTGAGGGGGGCTGGGGGAAGAATACCGTAATACATCTCTCAGAGGGTTGTTGTGAGAATGAATAACCCGTGTCAGTACTGAGCACAGTGCCTGGCACAGATAAGTGGCCGCAACTATGACTGTGCAATTGAGGAGTTACTAGGAGTAGCGGAGTCCTTTAACTCTCTTGCTGCGATGTTTGGGTATATCTGAATGAACACTTCCACCTGCTGACTGTGTTGTTCAAGCTTACCCCACGAGCTCCAAAAATCCTGTCAGTGTTCCAGAAAGGAAGTTTAGGAAAGCAGTTGTACATTTTTCTGCATTTTTGTGTTTTTCAAGAATGAACAACGATAGAAAATTTTTATACTTTAATGTAATCATTTATTTTAATAAAATGTGCCACCTTAACTGTATTTACTTAAAAATATAAATACTATAATTATTATAAAATTGTTATTCAGCGTGAAATGTTTCAAGGACTTTTCTCCATTTACAAGATTTTTAAGTATGTTTTCCTTTGGCTGGCGCTATCAGCAACAAGGTGTTTTGTGTGCCATGTTGTGTAAAATTTTGTAATAAACTTTTATGTCACCAATGCCATTAGGTTCTACTATAATTTATATACACTTAAATCCAATTAATGCCACTTAGTATGTTTTGAGTATTTTTTGCTAAAATTCAATATAATTGTGAATTCATTACCATATAACAAAAATTTAAAATAAAAATGTGATCTATATATAAAGCAGCTCAAAATGTTATTACTAAATACATAAAATAGTCAAAAGATCAACCTTTTATTTTTTGTGGCTTTTTCACACGTTTTGGAAAAAAAAAACTTGAAGTCAAGTAATGCAATAAGTGTTAAACATGTCAATCAACACCAAGTTGTTCAAAAGCTATAGACTGGCATGTGAAACCCAGCACACACACCCGGACTGAAAGTGGGAAAGAAGCAGCGTTCTGTAGAGGGTTCCTTACACACCCTGGACACCACATTATGACTGTGGTCAGCAGGTGGGCACCCATTGGCCCGGGTACTTGACTATAACTCCGGCACATGAGGTCTTTGTGAGGAGAGAATGGGGGTGAGCCGTGAATCATCACTCTGAAATAGGTATGTGGTTTATTGTACAGTTAAATCAATCATGAATGGCATGTTTTCCAGGTCTTCTGCAGACAGAGCTAAATTAAGCAAAAAAGAGGACATTTTGATAAATGTGCAGAACTATCAACATACAGCAGGCTCAGTCTGGCCTCAAGAAGAGCCAGCTCCAGAAAGTGGAAACCTGGAAACTCAGACAGACCTCTCCTTCCCAGTTCTCAGCTCTGACAGCTGCTCCCTCTCCCCTCCCTCAGCCTGCTAGGTGGAATGTGGCTGCCCTCAGTCGCCAGCTTTAGTTGACAGGTCCAGTGACACGAAGGGAATACATGTTTCTCAATTCCTGTTCTAAACATCCAGTGAAAAGACTAGCTCTACTTGTTCAAATCCTCACCCTTAAACCAAGCAGCTCTGGCTTTATGGAGAGGGTGGTCTTTTACACTCACAGTGCAGCTGAGAGCTCAGCCTGTGAACTGAGGTGAAGTAGTTAAGAAAGTCATCAAAAACTGGACAGACCTCTTGACAAGGTCCACAGTAAATAATCCGCAGGGGTTCTGATGGCTGTGCAGCACACAGACTCAGAGATGAAGCTTTGACTTTGCAGAAGTGTGGGCACACTACATCCTCAGAACAGGACTGCAGTGCTCCTAAGTCTGTTTTCGTTCTGCTACGTCTCTGCCCTGTACTCCCTTGGGAATGGCTTCTCACCAGCACAGTCCAGAGTGCCTCTGAGCTCTGCCCCAGCCACTCTGTGTTCTCCAGAAGTCCCTGTGGCCTCTCTCCTGCTCCCAGGTCCCAAGGCAGTCCCCGACTGGACCTGACCTAAGAGAAAGACCATTACCCTCCTCCATAACCCCTCATATTGTCGGGTGAACTCACTCCTCACTCGGCCCCCTGCGGATACAGGATGACATTTGCAGATCTGCTCACTCCATCACACCGGTGGAGCGCAGTCCCCACAGAGTTGATGGTGTTGGAAGCATACTCTTTAAGCTTGTGACTTTTTGAATTTGGCTATTTCTGTGCCAGATTAAAGAAATTTAAAAACCAAAAAAAGTGGGGCAGTGTGATGTTTTATACAGATTGCAAGTTCAGAATGTTTTACTAAAGTTTCCAATTTGAATTATGAAAAGGGTGATTGGTTCTTCCCAGGTAGCAGTGATTGACTTTATAGGTGACTAGATGGGCAAACTTCCCGGCTTAGCACAGGTGTCCCCAAGCCCCCACACCACCCTACCAGTATCTCATAGTATCTTGTCAGTCTGTTCTCTGCTATCCAATAGAGGACAGAGACCATAGTAGGCGCTCTATAAACATTTACTTGGTGAATAAAAAATGGTTTCAACCACAAAGGGGTTTTATAGGAAGCAGAGCTGCTCTCACTAAAGAGATGAAAGGAAGGTAAACCCCACTGAGTGAAGTCACATTTGGGACACAATTTTTAAAGTGCTCTCTCAGCTCTCTCAGTCTAGTTACTGAATATTGAATACTCTCAGGCAGGGAGGAAAGGCTGTGCCACTGCTTCAGAATAATTCAGTGATTTGCGTGTTTTTATAATGTGACAAGACTATTTCTTTTCACTGCTAAGAACTGTTTACATTTTTCCACTGTGAGGTTAACCTAATCATGTACCTTGTCATTTTCTCTCTCCCGCAGAGGCAAATCCCCTGTCTATAAAGGTATACAACCATAATCCCATGAGCTTTGCAAAGACAGCTTGACAGTTGTGACTGAGTCCTGTTATATTTAATAGCTTAGGGGGTAGCTGATAAAAATGTAATTAAGAGAAAATAGATTTCACAAGCAGATAGAAATTCCTATTGCATAGTTTGGTAACTACAAAGGTAGGACTTAAATCTACAGATAAATATTAGAGATAATTAGCTCCTGGGCCTTTTCAAAAATAAGTTAAAAATAAATTTGAGCTTGAGTGCACTGAATATAATTAATGTCAGTTAAATCTCAGTGGCCTTGTTTCTAGGTTTTTGTAATTTTAGAAAAGTTGGCACAAAGAGATCAGAAAATGCTAGAGCATGTTTAACTTTAAAGCATTGAATTCTCTCAGTAGTTATGCTTGTGGGCCTACAGTATTCCAGACACTGTCCTTGGCCCTGGGGTGCAAAGGTGAATAAGAAATGGCCTCTGCTCTCAAAAAGCTTCCATTATAGGGTAAGTAAATGTGTGGTTTTATTTGTATGATAATTATTAAAAATTGAAATTCTCTGGAATATCATAGACCTTATTTGGAGACTAAATATAGTTTAAAGAGATGTGTCTGGGTGCCAAGGTGAAAAGGTGTGGCCTAGTGATGGTTAATTTATGTTTTAACTTGACTGGACCACAAGGCACTCAGATATTTGGTTAAACATGATTCTGAGTGTGTCTGTGAGGGTGTTTCTTCACAGACCCAAGGACCTCTTGGAGCTGTGACTTATATATAGTTCCTCTAGGGACTATTGCTCAGAACACTGCACTGTTGCAAATATGCCCCCCTCCCCCGCTGTTTTGCCAACATAGGCATTTGGGCAGTTCCACTGTGTGGTTTTGTGGCCCAATCATGTATCCATCCTGTGATAGGATATGTGGTCCATACAGTCACAAGGCCAGTAGCTGTGATGCTTTCAATTGTGAGAAGGGCCATACACACAGCCACCAATTGTTTCTCCACCAAAGAGTAATGAACCACAGCTCCCTCCCACAATTGGGACCAGAAGCCTATGGGTTGCCTCAAGTGCCCAGAATGCTGCCATAGACCCCAACCAAAGCCTTCTGCAGTGACATGCCCATCCAGCTCATACGGCAGGGCAGGGTCAAATAACGCAGAGCTTGGACCACCTTAGTGGTACACTTGGAGGAGTCAAAGACTCCCTGAGCCCCCTCCATCCAGTCCCAACGAGCCCCTTTCCTAACCAAGGAGTATAAGAGTCTCAGCAGTTGGGCTTAATGGGGCACAAATGCTCTCCTATATCTCAGGAATCCAAGAAAAGTTTGCACTTGCTTAATAGTGGTAGGCACAGGGTAGACTTGGATTTTATCTATAACCATGTAAGGAATAACCTTTGTCTTACCCGACCAAATAACCCCCAAGAACTTGAGAGACAAGCCAGGCCCTTGCAGCTTCTTGTCACTGAGCATCCAACCACATGTTTACAGGTGGGTTAGGAGAGCAGAAACAGTACCTTCTAGATCTGCAAGAGATATTATACTAGTTAGTATAATATCATCAATATAATGGTATAGGCATATATTTTCAGGCTGGGACCATCTTGCCAAATCCACTACAACCAGTACATGGCACAGCAAGTACCCCATGGGAAGGACTGTAAAAGTCCACTACCAGCCTTTCCATGTAATGCAAATTGATCTTGACTCTCCGAGGCTATGTCAATGAAGAAAAAGGTATTAGCAAGATCAGCAACAAAATTATAGGTCCCCAACTCCTGACTTAGCCATTCCATCAAGTCTGCCACTGACAGGACCACTGCATGCAAAGGCGGCATTACCTTATTTAATTTCCAGTAGTCAATTGTCACTCGCCAAGTGCCATCTGGCTTTCTCACTGGCCATACTGGGGAGTTATACAGACTGTGGGTGGGGCATACTAACCCCACCTTTTCCAATTCCCACATCATCCCAGTTATTTCTTCATGGCTCCCTGGCAGCCTGTACTGCTTGGTGTGTACAATCCATTGGGAAGGGGGCAGCTGCAAAGGTGAATGCGCGGCATGTCCCCACACCACTGCCTTCACCACCCACACTCAGGCAAAACTCTCGGGCTGTGGTGTTCAACCACAGCCCTTGCAAAATGTCTACCCCTAAGATATACTCAGGGATGGGCAACGTGTAAACCTTATATGTCTGTCTTGGCCTCCCCCACATCATTGTAGCAGCCTCATTAATGGGGCAGCCCACATAAGGTACCAGGATCCCCACAATCAATCAAACAGGGAAGAGGAGCAAAATTGTAGCTCTGGGTTTCCCCTTTCCCCGAGGAGTTCATGATAACAATGGGGATGGTTCCCCCTTGTCCCCCAAGGAGTCTATCACAACTATGAAGGTGGTTCCCTCTCCTGCCCCAAGGAATCTATATTAACAATGGGGGACCTCCTCTCTGACCCTGACCATAATCGTTGGTGTTCTTCCTCCAGCAGCTATCTAGTTTCCTCCACAGCTTGCACCTGCACCTTCATCAAGTCTAGCTCAGTCTGGAGCACCTGGACTCATGCCACTCTGCCTGCAAGGCTGTAGGAAAGAGCCACCCCATAGCCCCAGCCACTGTGCAAGTGCTCATCTTGTCAATGGTCTCTCCCAGTGCCTGCAGAGCTTTCTCCACACAAATGATCTTTCCATCCACCTCAAATCACCCCTGAGGAGGCACCCAAGTAGAGAGGAGACAGGAATGGAGTGCCACATGCTAATGGCAAGCCACCCCTCAATCCCACCCTTCAAGGATACAGTAGGCTCCATGCCCAGCTGCTGCAGATCCTGTTCGTGATGCCAAGTGTATTGCAAATGACCAAGGCCATTGAGGTTTGCACTGGATCCAGACAGATCAAAGAAAAATCAAGGAGCCACAGGCAACTTAAACAGCTTCTATTCCAGAAGCAGAGCAGCAACAAAATGGCATCTGGGAGTTCTCTCTCAATAGCTCATAGCCCCTTCCCAGAGAGTCCCATCCCCTTATATCAGCAGGAGAATAAAAGTGGCAGGCAGCCAAGAAGTGAGCGCAGAAGGAGCATAAACAGCAAAATGGCTGCCACCTGGGAAAGTGCAAGTCATTGTTACACAACGGGTGTGCGTCATTTCGGTGGAAGCTTGGATGAGAGAGCCTGAGCTACTCCATTTTCCCCACAACATGACCGGATACTTTCCAGCTCGTGTGTGTGTGTGTGTGTGTGTGTGTGTGTGTGTGTGTTATTATTTGTTTGTTTGTTTTGTTTATATAATAATTTATCCTATTGATTCTGTTTCTCTGGAGAACCCAAAGTACTACATTAGCTTTAAATCTAAATATTTCAACATAGCCTTACCACATAAATATATACAATTTCATTCCATCAAGTTTATCAATTAATATAATATTGTCTGTGTGGATTATAAGATCTATTAAATTTTTACTTCATTTTATTATAATGTTTAATTAGTTTAGTCATAGAATAACATTTAATTTGATTAAACAAAGTCAAATCATGCAAATATTACTCTGTCTCAAACAACTTTCCACTGTGCCCTTAACAGAAGAGTTATTTTCCTGTGTTACCTGCTTTTCTTCCAGGTCTCAAACAGCTGTAGCAGTTAGCCAGATGGCAGCACAGCAGAGGAAATGTACCCATGCTTCAGCTGCTATTGTCATAGTGTCTTCGCCCTACCCATACCTGCAATTTTCTGGTAACCAGAAGTAGAAGAAAAAAGCTAAAACTTGTGATTTTTTCTCCCTCTTCCCATCCCACTGCCTGCCCACTTTCAATGTTTATATAGTTTTCCCCTGTCAAATTCCATCCTCAAGCAGACATTTGAGACTCTGATACAATAACAGATTAGAGCCATCTTCAACTGAGACAATTTTCTATATTCCAGGTCTAGAAAATTAGAAAGAAGTAGCACAACTTGAGTGTTTAAATAAACTGAATTGAAAAAGCTGAAAGGCAACATCTTAAGGATAATCTCAAATAATCATTACCATACTTTGGGTTTGTCTTGATTTCTCTAGGAATATAAGAGAGGCAAATGAGCAGACTTTGCATTCAGCAAGGATTCCCATCCAGAATCCCTTTTAGACACAGGATCTCAAAGGAACCTTTACACTGACTTTGCATTCTGGGACCAACCTCAATCTCCTGGAGAAGCATCTCAAGACATGGACCCATCTTTATAGAAGCTGAGAGGAAGGAAGCCATTAGTTTCTATCTGGAAGTTATAGGAATAATACTCTTTCACTACGATTATTATATGAAAAGGCTGCTATCCATCCTTATATGACCTAACCACTAAGAACTTAGGGTCCCTTTTGGTACGCACACCAGTGACTACCAAATTCCTCCACCCTAATATTGAAAGCTCAAAAAAGGTCCTACCTGGACTTAATTGTGTCTAAAGGAACCAATCCTTTAACTGGATTTATTTGGGCTTGTGGTTTTTCTATCTCTGCCAATGAGTTGATTTCAAAGTTCAATTTTTATATACATAAAACAATTATGAATGCCAAATAATTGTCCTGCATAATAGCCCTTGGGTGTCAGGAAGTTTTATTACTTCTTCATCATCTTTGAAAGATAATGGAAAGTTGAAGAAGGGCAAGATGGCGACTGGAGAGGAGATCCCTAAAGCCTCTCCCAGAAAACACAATTGAACAGCCACCCAGGAGCCAAGAAAGAGGACCCTGAGTGACACCACGGCAGCTGAGAAATCCACGCATCGCAAGTAAACACCTGAAGGTTGGAGAGAAGGGGGGAAGCAGGAGAGAGGGAATGGAGCAGAGATGGATTGCAACAGGACCCGATCGCGGCTGATTATCCAGGAGCAGCACAGTGAATGGAAGGGGGGAAGCCAAGAGGTGACAAGAGGAAAATTCCTAGAAAAGTGGCAGAACAGTGGGAGACCATGGGGGAGCTGGACTGGGGAGCTGGGCTTTGGAGCAGCGAGTTGAGGACAGAGCTTGAGAACTCAGACTCTGAACTTTTGAGTGGTAGCAGGGCTGAGCAAGGACTCTGAACTGCAGAGGCAACACCTCTGCTCTTGGCTCCCTTGGGACCCACAGCGCAAGCACGCTCAGCTCCTACACAGGGAAGGAGCTGCAGAGGCGAACCAGCTGCCTTCCTACCGCCGGGTCAGACCCACAGCTTCAGACTTGTGCACACACCCTGGGGTCCTAAAAGCAGTGCAAGCCCGCAGACTCTGCCCCAATGTTTGGCTGCAGAAGCAGGCCCGGGAAGTAAGGCTGATTTGATAGCATTCACCCCAGCCAGCAGAAGCAGCCTCGGCCCACGTCGCCCAGCTTCCCTAGCATAGGGCAGAAGGTGGAGCTGCCCCAGAGCACCTTTTGTTGGCCTCTCCCCTTTCCTACAGCCTCCGCAACCAACTAACTACAAGAAGCGGAGGGACCACGATAGATGTGCACCACCTCCAAACATAGCAGGAGGCCAGAAATAAGAAATAAACAACCCCCTCTTTTCCAAAATTTGGCCCCCCGTGTCACCTCATGTCTGCCCTACAGCAAGACACCACAAAAATACCAATCTGGGCTTCTGGGCACTACTACTGAACATAACGCCCTCATGTCAAAGAGGAAGAACCCAGCAGACAGGATGAATTCCTTAAAAACTAAAACTCCTCCGAAAGAACATGAAATTTATCCAGAAGACAGAGCTTCTTAGACCTAGAAGTTTCTGAACTAAGTGACAGAGAATTTAAAGTAGCCATTCTTAAGACTCTGAAAGAAATGAAAACATTTTGGCAGAACACCATGGCTGAGATGAACGACATAAAAAAGGAGATGAATGACATAAAGAAAGGAACTCTGTGAACAAAAGGAACAATTTAAAAAAGAAATTCAAAACATAAGGAAGATCGAGATGGAAATGAGAGAGACAAATAATATAATAAAAGAAGTGAGAAATGAAATAACTGCCATAGGAAACAGGGCCAACCAGATGGAGGAAAGAATTAGTGATATCGAAGTTCAGAACATGGAAACATCTCAGAAAGAGGAAGAGAGGGAATATAGAACCAAAAGGACTGAAAGAACTCTGCAAGAACTTTCTGAGTCCATGAGATAAACAACATCAGAATAATAGGAATAGAAGAAGGGGCAGAGCATTCTACAGAGAGCATACTCAAACAAATTGTAGATGAGAACTTCCCAAACCTATGGAAAGATCTGGAACCCCAAGTTCAAGAAGAAAACAGGTCCCCTAGTTACCTGGACCCTAACAGATCTTCTCCAAGACACATGGTACTAAAGATGTCCAAAACTAAAGACAAAGAGACAATTCTCAAGGCAGCCAGGGAAAAAAGAACTA